>APFE031037169.1:19293-72437 GCA_000404065.3 Pinus taeda | reverse complement strand
TTCATTTATTAATTAAATTTAAATAATAATAATAAAATAATTAATACATACGTACTTGATCAAAAGAGAAAGGATAACTTGGTCATTATTTTTTTTAAGAGTGAAGTGTAATTTTCAAGAAGGTAAAATCGTATTCGAAGCTTTCAAAGTAAAATGGATGGATTCCAAATTTGTAGCCTACGCTACTTAGTTTGCATTAGTAAGCATGTGTTGTAAGATTCTTCATTCCTATGAAAAATGGGTTCTAGCCTGTGTTGTTCTCTTGTTTGGGTAAACGGGGTATACAACATTTCACTTTTTCTTTTTTGGGGTAAGGGTTCATACAAGACATTTCAAGCCTCTAATGTAAGAGAGAGCCCATTCCTCAAGACATATTGTCTATAATAACTTAATAATAACTAGATTACCCACCAAGTTGGGGAAAGGGGAGTTGGAAGGGATTGGGTGGATATAGAGGCAAAGATATCTAGGGGAGAGATATCTAATGTTGTGCAAGGACCAGTGGTTGTTATAGTACTGGTCCCACCAAGCCACCAGAAATTGAGAGATGTACGACCAATATTTAAACAAAAACAAATAATATTAAGTGCAAATATCTTTTAATTTATGTCCAAAATTTCCGAAAACATTGACTAGTAGTACAAATCATATTGACCCAACTAGAAAACAAGTAAAACTATAAATCCTTCCAAAATGGTTTGTTCAAGAAGTACAAAGTAGCAGTCACTTCAACCCCCACTGATAAGAACTGAAGCTATGTATCCCAAATGCATATCCATACCTGCACATAATAAAATTGAATGTATGTCAACCATAACTGTTGTGTTATTCAACATTTAAACACACTGTGTTCAATAAATGACACTCAATCCATTCTATTTCCCATTAAAACAGATCAAAACACATGGATCAACAAAAAGAAAATTCTCAGCCATTACATCACATCCAATCAATCCAGGTCACACATTCAAAATGAAGTCATTGCAATCCATGTCTATCCTTGCCACCAATTAAATTCAAGTGCAAAAAACAATAAAAGAAGTTCAACCATTGCTGAAGTTTCATGTTTAACATTCAAACTGTTCACGAGCCATGGAGACAAACCATCACAAAACATTTGACATTATATTCAGGTTAGTTATTTCAATTACAACACAATTTTCTTACAATTTTATTTTCATTTCTCACAGTTTTTATTTTAGTTTTCTTATAGTTTTATTTTCATGAAAATATATATTTTTTCTATTTTTCTATATTCTGAATCATTTTCAAGTTGATTGGAAAATATGACACAACCATAATGCAGAGTATTGGCTAGTATGGCTAGCTACAGAGGAAAAATAATAGAACTCGTTTATAATTGAACATAAATCCTTTTCTATAGCACAAATTCCAAGCGGGAAGGACTTCATCTAAATTTCTACACATTCATCCCAAAGCCAAAACAATGTCATCAAAGCTAGTTCCTCAATCAAAATTAATTGGAAAATGAGGCTCCCATCTACAATTTAAGAACAACTAGATGATCTTTACATCGCAGATCCAACGGAGATTGGCCTTGTCTGACTCACAAACCATTTTGGCCAGCAATTTGTTGTAGACCGCACATTCCTTTAATGAATGTTATCCCATGGTTAGACAAAGGCCATTGGCTAATCTCTCTTTCTCTCTCTATAGCTTTCCACTTACCTAGGCCCTGCTCTGTCCATAGAACCGTGTTAATTTTCTTTCTGATCTATTGATATTTAGTGGTTGTTTAGGGATTAAACACTTATTCGAGCCCATAATATATCTATCAAAGTGAGTCTTAAATTGAATTCAAAATATATTCATGAAAGATAAACTTTAATCGAATTCAAAATATATTCATTCCAAATAAACTTTAAATTGAACAAACAACTACATATTCTAATTCTCAAACCAAGGGCGTTCATTTCTTCTTTTATTGAAAATAAATATTTCATTAAACTTTTTTCTTGAGAAAAATAAGTCACAAAACTTGTGGAGACCAAACTTCCACATGTCACAGTTTTCAAGGAGAAAATATGTGTCATGGAATCCAAAAATCAACGTGTGATAGACAATCCCATATACCAAATCAAATACATATGTTCAAAAATGCAAAAAAATAGCAAACTAGAGCAATATTGTCATAGCAACAAGGGGCATCAGAAGGATGTGATATAGAAGATGAAACAATAAATCAGGATCCATTGTTATGGCAAGCAGACCTCGCCAACCTCTCTGATATGGTCAACTGGCTATCAGCGACAAACTTGAAATGACAAAAATATGAGTGACAAACTTGGAATGACAAAAATATGCATAGAAACTCCTTTACGCTTCCCTTTCTTCCAGTACTCCTTTATACTTAGCATTCAAATGCTCAAGATACTTCATTTGTCTTTCAGATTAGCTTAAACTGCATTATCCTTCGCTTCATCAACTATGACATCTTCAAATGGAAATAATGTAAAATAAGTTTGTCATTGTGATTCTTTTCAAAAACATCAGCAAGCAAATTAACACCAAAATATCAAACTGGCCATTATGCCTTTTTTTCCAACCCATTGATGAGAGATTAAGTCTAATGGGAGTGAAATTTTTTGGCGAAATTTCCTTACTAATTCTTTTTGGCTACCATCTATTCATAGTGCAATTTATAACTAGGGCCAAGAACATAGCTAGGGCTACCCTCAACAGCCAAACAACTTTCAAAATTACGATGTCTTCCCAATCCAAACCTAGGATGTTTGTGAGTGTCTCCAACTTTGTCATACTTTAAATGAAGACTTTACAGCTTTCAAGATTTATGGATTAAATTTAATTCAAACAACACCAAGGCAATGTACTTTATAAATAGGTCCAAGAACGCACCTAAAGCTACCCTCAACAGCTAAACAACTTGCAAAAATACATTTTTTCCCAATCCAAACCTAGGATGTCTGTGAGTGTCTCCAACCTTGTCAGAGTTTAAATGGAGACATAACGCTTTTCAAGATTTAAGGATTTGATTTAATTCAAACAATAGTAAGGCAATGAAATTTATAACTAGGTCCAAGAACACAGCTAAGGCCACCCTCAATAGTCAAACAACTTCCACTTTATAACTAGGTCCAATAACACAACTAAGGCTACCCTCAACAACCAAACAACTTGCAAAATTACCATGACTTCCCCATCCAAATCGGGTATGTCTATGAGTATCTCCAGCCTTGTCATACTTTAAATGGAGACTTTAAATTTTTTAAGATTTAAGGTTAATTCAAACAATAGTAAGGCAGTGCACTTTATAACTAGGTCTGAGAACACAACTAAGGCTACCCTCAACAACCAAACAACCTACACTTTATAACTAGGTCTAAGAACACAACTAAGGCTACCCTTAGTAGCTAAACAACCTGTACTTTATAAATAGGTCCAAGAACATAGCTAAGGCTACCCTTAGCAACCAAACAACTTGCAAAATTACCATGTCTTCCCAATCCAAACATGGTATGTCTATGAATGTATCCAACCTTGTCAGAATTTAAATGGAAACTTTAAAATTTTCAAGATATACGGATTTAATTTAATTCAAACAACAATAAGGCAGTGCACTTTATAATTAGGTCCAAGAACATAGCTAAGGATACCCTCAACAGTCAAACAACTTGCACTTTATAACTAGGTCCAAGAACACAACTAAGGCTACCCTCAATAACCAGAAAACTTGAAAAATTACCATGTCTTCCCAATCCAAACCTGGTATGTCTATGAGTGTCTCCAACCTTGTCAAAATTTAAATGGAGACTTTACAATTTTCAAGATTTAAGGATTAAATTTAGTTCAAACAATAGTAAGGTAGTGCAATTTACAACTAGGTCCAAGAACACAACTAAGGCTGCCCTCAGTAGTCAAATAATTTGCACCTGATAACTAGGTCCAAGAACACAACTATGTCTACCCTTAGCAACCAAACAACTTGCAAAATTACCATGTCTTCCTAATCCAAATCTAGTATGTCTATGAGTGTCTTCAACCTTCTCAGGATTTAAATGGACGCTTTATAGTTTTCAAGATTTAAGGGTTTAATTGAGTTCAAACATCAATAAGGCAGTGCACTTTATAACTAGGTCCAAGAATATGGGTAAGGCTACCCTCTGTTATGCTCCTATACCAATAGGTGTCATATTTCATGATTGACTGGTTAAAATCCCTAATATGTTCATCCTTTCCCTGCTGTAAAGGTTTTCCATATTTTGAAAAGATCAAAACAAAATTTAATTAAAAAATGAAAAGAGGGTATACCCTAAAAGAAAAATCAAAGGGCAAAAAAGAATAAAATGGTCAAGAAATTGAAAGAAATGAACCCCAATAAAAAGGACGAGGAAAGTGTGCTAGTCCAAATGCCACTACTATTTCATGTTCTGTAAATGAAAGTTTCATGCGCAGTTTGTTGAACTTTATGCTGCAATTGATGAATAGCCAAATAGCTTAATCTTGGCTAGTTCATGTTTCAATTTCTTGTTCTAGTGATAAAGAATAAAATCTGTCCAAAATGTTCAATATTGGCAAATAGATAGTTAGGTAGAGAAGCAAAGGAGCTCAACAGTTAAAGTTGATTCCTTGGATGTTATAAGGGTAGATTCAGATAGGCTTGGCATATAAAGAAAACAAAAGAAGATTGTTGTGGGTTTGCCATTTCAAATGCACCCAAAGGAAAAAGAAGAAAAAAGGTTAGGTACGGTAGGCAGTTTTGGTGTTGCAAAAGCATGCTTATTGTTAATTTTGTGTCTCAAAGATGTTCATCTTATTGTTATCATAAGTACCATGACAACTATTTGCTTACAAATCAAGTGAGGCATGACTAACTTCCCTTCATACTTCTCCCAAAATCACTTACTAACCTCCCCCCAAGGATATTGAGATCTGCTCAATACTCCTAAATCACTCCACCTCATTTCATAAAAAGGCCTGAGTAAAATAACATTCTTGCTTTAGGCAAAGAAGCCACATTTCTTGGGTAAAACCCTTTTCATTCCCTTAAGCCTAAGTTTCTTGACATTGGACTTAGCGCGTGCTTCCAATCATATTCATATTAACCAATAACTTTATTATATAAATCCCTTATGTAAGTTCCCCTTCCCCATATATTGTTAATATACTAAAAACCCCTATATTCTACATACCCCGCCCAGGTTTAAATATAAGCCATATTATTATAATAGTGGGGAATAAAGGTTTACTTGAAACCTTATAATAGCCATTCATGCGCAACCATGGGATTAATTAACCTTTGGTTAATTAATAACTGAACCCGCAACCTCGCAAACCAATGATAAATGACCCCGATACGTTCTAAGTTTTAAATATATTGTATGGGTCCCGCGCCGTGAACCCTCCGTCACCTCCAACGAGTGCCAACCGTCCGATCAGCGTTCTCCCATCGGACGGCTCCAGATCATATCGCGCCCCATCCTGCTGCTGCACTTTAACGCCTGGGAGATGGGCAATATTGCCGCCGTACAGAGGACACATGGTGCATTCCCGCCATGCTTGTTGCCTCTCCGCCCCAAACCACTCTGGCCCATAAGCGGTGCGGGCCGATACCGCTTATTGTCCTCCCGCTGACCCCGCCTGCTGACATCATCGTCATGTCACCTCCACATCAGTGTCTTGTACCCTGCGTCACGAAGAAACATCACATCCTAATGACGTCATCCGACTGAAAAGCACCATAAAGCCTCGCAAAGCCAATTTTTGTTAAAAAGTCATGAAAATGTCATTTTCGCCCATTTTCATTTGTTTTTTCTGTGAAACTAGTGCATGCGAAAGTACGTCCAGTTCATAGCTGAAGGCTTACAGTCCGCCACCCGGCCAACAAAGTTCAACATCCTGCTCTCCAGCTCATCTTGTAACCTGCAAAGTGCACAATTCACCTTTAAAGTTAGGTATTTACTGCAATTCTCTTCCCGAACCCTGTAAATTTCAGTTTTCCTCTGTAAATTTTCCCAAGGAGCCAAATTCAAGTTAAATTCAGCTTGTTGTCTTCATAAAAGTATACCTAGAACTGCTGTTTAGACCAATTGTTTACAGAAACTTGACCTCCAGTTAAAAACATAGTAACCAAGCATGGAAGCTCCGATGGCCCTGAACATTGATCCCCTCAATGCACCTCATAAGGACCAAAATTGGTTGCCTTTGGCCGACAAAGATTTTCAAATTAAAGAGTTAACTGGAGACATGAACCACCTCCAGGCATTTTACCGAGTTAGAACTAGTCATCTGAGCGACTTTGATTATATGGAATATGGGAATCCAATCATCCCAGATATTACCTTCCCTCAGTCAATGTCTTTCCAGATATTATCCACCATTGCTATGCCAACTATGACCCTGTCACCAAAGCAGTCATAACCCCATACCAAACTTTCCTCTTCTACATAACTGCTGAATCTATCAATGAGATGTTACACTTCCATCCCACTCAGCCTCTAGCTCCTCTTTCCTTGATATTCTTGCTTGAGCAAGGTTCTAAATTGCCCCAATTAGAGATAACCCGTATTGCACGAATGTTCATGAGGCTAGATCGCCAGCCCCAAGGCCCGCCTCCATATTTTCATGTCTGGTTCAATGAAATAAGACAACTCTTAGTTGATATGATATCCTTCATCTTGGGTTTTAAAACCAGTGAGTTTGTTGATGAGACTACCTTAGTTTTGCTGTCAATATTTACCCCAAGACAGCCCCCTGCTGTCAAGTATGACTATGCAACCTTTATTGCTAACAAAATCAATGAGCAGTTCTTAAGTTTAGACAGAGAAGGAGTCTTTAAGTACACCTCATTCATCTACCACCTTTTCTTATATTATCAGCCAGACAACTTTTCATTTCCCATCAGAAAATTAGATTCCAAAGGAGAAAGAAGGTCTGTGATCTTTTGGACGTCAGTCTTCCACAATGTACATGAATCCCCTTATATCTATTATGAATTCGTTGACCTGTTCATACATCCAGTCACCACTATATTGGTAGGAGCTCCTCCTCCTAGGCTCTCTGCTGATATAAAGAGGATCTTACATCTTTCCAGACAATACAGGATAGGTGACTAGTACCTATACCAGAATCACACTGAAATCAGGATATATGGCTGTGAATTGTGCCCATACAAGCTACCCAAATTTGTGCCTATGAGACTATTTGCACTGGAATACTTCAGGCAGCTTACCAATGCAGATTTAACCCATTTTTGCAGTGCAACAAAAAAAGGCACAACTAAGAATTAAAACCCAATTAGGCCCTTTTGTCCTCAATAAAAGGGAGGCATGGGAAGATGCTGATAGGATATTGGGGGAAGAACTTAAATTGAAGAAAAGTTTCTGGTGGGTACCATATGACCTGAATAGCTTTATAAGTGATAGAAAAGTAAGAAACATGCTGTCAGCTTATGTACACCATAGAATCCCTGATTTTGAACAATATACTAATTAAGATGACTGGGTAGAGGGTACATTAGAAGAACAAATTAGTGAGCAGGAAAAGATGGAGAGGGCTATGAAAGACCTTAAAAAGACCCTTGACTTGGACTCTTTTGGACAGGTATTCTTCAAGCTACCTCCACAAGCAAGAATTGGCACACCCTCTGCTAGAACTTCTTAGCAGCATGTTCAAGAAGCCATCACAGGGACCTCAGAAGGCAAGGAAGTGGCAGAAACAGAGCAACCAACAATGACAGAACAACAAGAGAAAATTCCTCCAGTACAAACAAAAGTAGTAGAGGTACCTGCATTACAAACTCCTCTTAATGAAGAAAAAGGTAAAAAGAGAGATAGGGAAGACCCCACACCCATGAGTGGACCGACAGAGCAGCCGGGTGCAAAGAGACAAAGATTAAATCCTCACTCTGAAGAGGAAATCTTTGAGGAAACAATGGACAGTTTGAGAGGGGAAAAGATAGCCAACCAACAAACATCCCCGGTGGTAGACACATCAACTAGCTCACACAGGCAAGAGCTAGAGAGGCAACATAGTGTGTAAGTTTCATCTACTCGGCCTCAAAGCAAGCAGGCCTCTGATATCAAAAGAACATTTACGGAGATTAAAGCTAGAAACGACCCACTAAGGGTATAAATTTACAACCAATATCTGAAGATGGCCCCCAAAAATCAGCAAAGGTTGATGTATGCCTATGACATCAAGGAGGGAAATATGATCATGAGTTATTTCAAGCCCAAAGTGCAGCAACCACAATCGACAGCTAACTGCATTAGGACAAATCTGGAGGTCATGGCCAAGGATATTCATCCTATGGACCAGATTGAGCTGCACAAATAGACTGGAGAGATGGTATACTCCACACTAGCTGATAAAGCTATGCTAGCTCACAGATTGCAAAACTCCTTGGAGAACACCTCTGCTCAGCTAGATTTGGAGAAAGCCTCTTCCCTTGCTAAAGACAACAGGATACAATCTTTGGAGGAGATTATCATTGAGCTAGGACATGACCCAAAGGATGCCAAGGGAATCAAGGCATTAATGAAAAAGAAAGAGGAAGATATTGCTGCCCTGAGGAAGCAGCTAAAATTGCCTCCTACTATGCATCCTCAGACAGCAGAAATGGTCCAGCAGAAGTCAGAGGAAGAAATGATGGAGCTGCTCATGAAGCTCAGTGAAAGGTTAAATGATACTGATCAAGCATTGGAGACCGCACTGAAAGATAAGCAGGGAGATTCAACCTCCCAACCACCTAAAGAAATCCTTGCGGTCACAGCTGCCTCTTCAACAGCTGTAGCAGCACTACCTCCCACTATTCCAGCAGCCACAACAAAAACAACTACAGGAACTTCAACAACAACAACAACAACAGCACCAGGCAGCAGTATTGGCATGACCACAAAGGAATTAATAAAAGCCATGGAGGAATTAAAACTCCAAGTGTCAGAATTGAAAGAGGCCAAAGAGAAATTGGCAAAGTTAAAAGTAAGTTATGACAAATCTAAGATGACTGTAGCAGAAAAGACAAGAGAGGGTAAAGCGTTAGAAAATAAGGTGAAAGCATTGGAAAATGACCTCTCTTTGAACAAACCTCTGGGAGAAATTAAAGGCATTTTGTGGGCTAACATCAATCAATCCATAAGTAATGTGTGGAGATCTATTCAGATTATTTATGAGCAGATTGACTTGATAGCAGCAGCCCAAGTGGAGATTCAAAAAACCAGAGTTTTATTAGGACACATGCCTGAACAAGCTAACAAGCTAATACATTTTTTGAATACCAAGACCAGTGAAGAATTGGAGGCACTGCAAATCAGAGACAGGACAGGCACCATTCTTCATATCAAGAAAGTTGTAACTATGAGAACTCTGATGCAAAATCTAGAAAGGAGATGATAGGACATGCAGGTGGAGATTGATTCTTTTATAGAAAGATTTGCAGTTTCTCATGAAAAGGGTTTGCCAAGTCTGTTGGGAAGTAATGAACGCCTGATGAGACAAGTTGAGTACACACACAAGTTAAATAAACATGATGTTGATCAAGTAAATGCATCATCAAGTACTTCAGCAGAAAGGGCAGTCCCATCTGGCCAGGCCCTCTACAACAACTTGAAAAATCTATTTTATATTGAGCATGAAGTGAAACATTTGTTCACCTTTCAGCACAATTTCTTCAGGTACACAGTGACTGATGAGACTTTTAGAAAGCTGCAGAGACATAAACTACCAGAATCAGACTGGTGGTAAGATATGTTGGGAATCTTATGAACTTATCTTTGTTATCTTTGGTATCTCTGGTATCTTAGGTCAATTCAAAGTTTTGTACCATCTTGCAGAGAAAAGAGATAAATAAAGGTTAGACAAATACAGGCGTATCAAATCAGAATTAAAGACACCTGAACAGGCCACAGTGGCTAGCACCAAGTATTAATGGAATACAGCTGCAGACCGACTCACAGAACCTACCTCCAGCACATCTAACCAACGCAGAGCAGCCATCACAACATCATTTATTTCTGCCCTGTTTTCGAGACTATTTGTCTCTGTCTATATAAAAGAAGCATTAATTGTCAGCAGATATTATTCCTATAAGATATTTTGTATGATATCTTGACATTTTTGTATAAATACCCCCCCAGACGAAGTATTTGGGGTTGGTTGGTTGTTGGTGAATGTTCATAGTTTTGACTGTAATAAAAAACATTTTTCGAAATAAAAGCTGTTGGAACCAATTTTGTCTAGCTTGCTGAATGAGGAATTTGATGCCAAGGGCCATGTCACAGAATTCTTGAATCATCTTATGGATCAATAAGTCCTTCTAAGTCGTGTTTTATAGTTTCTATGTTTACTATATCATATATGTTTCATGATCTAAATAATAGAGAAAAAGAATAACTCAGAATTTTCTTGTTTGCACTCTGTGTTCAGTCTCTGTTATTTTCAATGTTTTATTCAGAATTAGAATAAACATCGAATTCTTAACTGCTCATGTTTCCCCTGATTATTCCATCTTGAATATTAGCTAAGGAATTCTTAGCTACTCCTTAGCAGTAGTTATCCATTATCCCTCTGTCTACATGATGAAGGATTCTTAACTGCCCTTCACCCATTGACTCCATTCCATCTGATTTCAGCCTATAAATTGTTCCATATTTGAGTACCTTGCTCTGTGATAAATCCTCTGGTAAGAAACCTAACCCATGAAGCCATCCCTCATTGACTCCATCATGCTCAATGGATTGAAATATTCTAGTTTTACCTCACTGTGCTATTAAATCCCCATCCTTCCAACCAAACTCAAAACAAAACCCTTGTACTTCATAACTAACCTAATATACCTCAGAACAAATCTAAATTATAAAGATAAAGCCCTCTCTAGATGCAGATTGGCTAGAACCTGTATCTAAAAGATTGGTTTGTGGTTACCTCGGCCGTATTCCCTTTCCTACAACTTTTGGGAATAACCTGAGTGATAACACCCTCAATAGTAAAAAAAAATTCACTTTATAACTAGGTCCAAGAACACAACTAAGGCTACCCTCAGCAACCAAACAACTTGAAAAATTACCATGTCTTCCCAATCCAAACCTAGTGTGTATGTGAGTCTCTCCAACCTTGTAAGACTTTAAATGGAGAGTTTACAGTTTTCAAGATTTAAGGATTTAATTTAATTCAAACAAGAGTAAGGCAATTCACTTTATAACTAGGTCCAAGAACACAGCTAAAGCTACCCTCAGCAACCAAACAACCTGCACTTTATAACTAGGTCCAAGAACACAACTAAGGCTACTCTCAACATCCAAACAACTTGCAAAAATACCAAGCCTTCCCAATACAAACCTAGGATGTATATGAGTATCTCCAACCTTGTCAGAATTTAAATGGAGACTTTACAGTTTTCAAGATTTAAGGATTAAATTTAATTGAAACAAAAGTAAGGCAATGCACTTTATAACTAGGTCCAAGGACACATCTAAGGCTACCCTCAACAACCAAACAACTTGCAAAATTACCATGTCTTCCCAATCCAAACCTAGGATGTCTGTGGTGACAATGAATAACAATAATTACAAAAATGAGGCTAAACAAATTAATTCAAACAACAATAACTACCAGACCAACATCTTAACTAGAAAAGGAACCAGGTGTCACTTTTTACAGTTGAAATTCCTCCTAGAACTTCCTTCATGTCTGAAGAGTGTTATCTATAGGAATAACAATAGTATTGAAAAACTCAAAACCATTCCCTATAGATCTTCTATTGAGCTTCTATTGACTGTCATGAAACTAGACAACATTGACAAACATGAGCCTAAACAATTTAAGTCAAATAACAATTTATAAAAAGGAACCAAACCAGATCAACATCTTAACCATAAAGATCACTTTGTTTAGTTGAAATTCCTCCTATAATGCATAAAACATTTTATCCAAAACATATGTTGACATAATTGAAGACATACAACCAATTCTAGGTCAATTTCAATACACTAGTAGTAGTTTTCCAATTACAAATACAGTCATGGTATTTTGAGTGTAAAAATAAGTTATTGAAACAACAATCACTTATGCTTTTGAAGACATACAACAAATTCATTATGTAGATTTGATTTTTCAAGGATACTGTCAAAAAGGCATATGCATGAAAATCTCTTACGCTACTACTAACTTACATATTGATAATTTCCTGTAATAAAGCAAAAAAAAAATTTGGCTTGATTGAAAGCATAATTTTCAATTATTATTAACAAAATGCATGCAATAGTTCTGTAGGTAGTTGCATCTATGGAAAGAGTTAGTTATGTTTCTCGTATAAGGAGAAGTGATAGGAGAGTGACAGGAGGTGCCCAGCTATGATTCCCTTCATTAGATGAGGATAGGACAAGTGATGTGAATGTCAACAATTCTCAAAGCATTGTTGTTGCGGATGACCATGCGACTAAAGCTGATGTTGTCACACCATCACCCACAAAGTCACCGTCAACCACAGTCCAAGGGGAAAGTTCAACTAAAAATATCAGCACTATAAGAGGTTGAAAAAAAGAAGAAATTTTAGCTACAATTTATGACATAGGGTTTAATGGTTATTCAGTTCAAGAATCTACAAAAAAACATGGCATTCCTGCCTCATCAATACATTATTAGATAAATTGGCTCACTCATACAAAACGTAGAGGGCCTCTTACAGTTATGACTGAAAAGGAGGAGGCCAGGGTGGTTGAGTGGTATAAAGAGATGATCCAATTGAGACATGAGCTAGAATTGATACAACTCAAATCCACAATTGCTTAATTATGTCAAGGGAGGTGAAACCCATTCAAAGATGGGTTTCCTGGTAAATCATGGTGGTTTGAGTTTAAAAAAAGGCATCCAAACCTTGTATTCCAAAAAGATGAGGACCTTGACAGAGACAAACCATTAAATTTGTGCCCTGTAGTTGTATGTAAGTTCTCTAACACTGTTTCTAGTGCTTATGATAAACATTCTTATGGTGCAGACCATATATGGAACTATGATGAAACAAGTTTACAAGCGGGAAGGAATTGTGGCATGCGGGTAATTGCCAAGAGAAGGAGCTGAAACATGCCAAAAATTTTGCCTAGGAGTAGGGTGTGGATAGCTATTCTATGTGTTTTCAATGCAATTAGTACTTCAATCCCAGGATTTTATCTATTTAAAGGTAAAAATCAACTGAAAAAACTATATACAAAACTGTGAACCAAGTGCATGCATGACTGCACATCCCCATGCATGGATGACTAAAGAACTTTTTTTAAATTGGCTTTGTCACTTTGTTGCATCTGTACCAGGTGGTGTCTCACCTAATAACATACACCTATTGATATTAGATGGCCATGGAAGCCACATTGTTGTACAAACAACTGAGGAAGCAAACAATTTGGGCATTGCCCTGTTAATATTTCCCGCTCATACCACTCACAGATTGAAACCCCTTGATGTTAGTGTGTTTTCTCTTTCAAGAACTATTTCAGGTCAGAGTGTGTTACATGGATGGAAAGAATTCAGAGGTTGAGGTGAAAAGGTTCGAGCTAGCACAGCTTGCAAGTAAGCATTTAAAAGGACTCTAACACCATCAAATTTCAAGACTGGATTTAGGAGGACAGGAATATGTCCACTGAATTATGATGCTCTTATGCATGATATTGGTTGTTCAGTGTTTCATGTGGATTTTTAGGAAGAAGGGCATGTCCAAACAAGTGTTGAAGTGCAAGAAGAAGTAGATGAACATGATGATGTGGTTGTAGCTGGTAATATGATTTCCCTCTCTCAAGGACACTTATATGGTGATGATGATGAACATGTATGTGAAACACAATATAATCATGAAAAAATTCACAATAACATGGAGGTCATTCTACCAACTCAAGCACATGAAACTTTTGTTGTTGATATTGTTAATGACATTGTTGAACATGTAGTTGACAATGAAGATGTATTTGAAAATGACATTGTTGATATTGCACTAGGAATCAGAAATGACCAATTGACATTACCAAGACAAGTAACCCCACCATCAGGGTTGGAAAAAGCCGTGATTAATTTGAACGAACAAAGTGTCTCAAGAACCAATGAACAAAGCATGAACATGCCTTCACAACCAACATAATTGAACAATGAAATTGTTCTTTTTTGTGGACAATAGATCAATGGAAAAAGATGAAGAACATAATGAGGCATTAGATGAAGATAACAATATAGTTCAATCAGTTGTCTCGGATACTGAAAGGGAAGTACCAAGAAATGACATGCAGGTGGGAGGGATGGAGAAGTTACTTGGTCATTTCCTAAAGCTACCAGTAGAGAAAGTGTTAATGAAAAAAAAAAGAGGAACACCGGGTAGTATTTTTTTGGGCCAAAGTTCACATTTAGTCACCTGAGAAGACTATATAAACCTATTAATTGAGTCCGAAAAAAAAAATGAAATTTAGGAATTAAAATAGAAAAAGAAGGATCTAGCCAAGGAGAAGAAGAAAACAAGGATTATTGTAGCACAACATTGAGAAGATGAAAGGATTGAAAGAGAGAAATAAAGGAAAGAGAAGGACCAACAAAAAAAATGGAAAGCTAGGAAAAGGAATCAAGAAAGGCAATAAAAATGCTTGAAAAGGAACAAGGGATGAAAGGCAATAAAAATGCTTGAAAAGGAACAAGGGATGACCAATATGGTTCACAATGAAGCAAGCACAACTGATGAAACCAGGATTATGTCAAACACATTGGACAATATTGCAAATAGTACACCATTATTCCAAGACCTCATTAAAATTCAAGTGCCTCACTATTAAAATGGGGGTTTACCCACTTTCCTTATTCCTACCAAAGGAGGTGTCAATTCTATGTATGCTCATCACACACCTCCACTTAATGTAGGGGTTAGTAGTGAAAATGTGTGGTATGGGTACTCAATTCCTCCGTGGTTGGAAGGTCAAAATTGGACTAAATCATATGGCAACAATCAAGCATTTCCTAATCAACCCTTTTTAGGTAGGGAAACCTACTTGGATCAAGTGGGTAACTCAGGGAGTTTTGGCACTAAAGATTCTCAAGGCCATAAAGAATAGGGGTGCCATATGTGCTTGGTTGTAACCACATTATGATGTGGATTTTGGATGGATTGTCTCTTTTTCTTGTCACATAAAAAAATTGGCTTACAACCTAGGTTGACTTATTTCATAGCGTTTGTGGCATTATAACCAAAATCCATTTTAGAAGGAACATCTATACTCTATTATAATGTAGTAATCTTACCTGAGAATGCAAATGGGATTTTCTGTTACGCCTCTACACACCAAATGATTTACAACACATTTATAACTGAGTTGTAAATATTATGACAAATGAGTGAATAATGAAATCTTGAACAAGTCACTTGTTTCAATATGAAAAATCCATAAAATAGTGAACAGTAAAAGTATCTAACCTCACATCTCATATGAAACCTCATTTACTGTAAGTTAACTTAGAAGATAAACAAAGTGCATGTGCGGTGAAACATCAACAAGCCAAATAAAACATAAATTTTCGAAGAGAATAATTAAATGACAAATGAATGAATAATGAAATCAATAAGCATCAACATTTTTGTTAATTAAATGATAAAGCATCAACAAGCATCAACTGAGTTGTTAATTAAATGACAAACGAGTGAATAATTAAATCTTGAACATGACATTTTTTTCAATATGAAAATTCCATAAAACAATGAACAATAAAAGTACCTAACCTCACAGCCCATATGAAACGTCGTTTACTGCAAGTTAAATTAGAAGACAAAGAGAGTGCATGTGCATTGAAGCATCAACAAGAAAAATAAAACATCAACTTTCCAAGAGAATAATTAAATGACAAAAGAGTGAATAATGAAATCAACAAGCATCAAATGAGTTGTTAATTAAATGAAAACGAGTGAATAATGAAATCTTGAATAATCCACTTCTTTTAATATGAAAATTGCATAAAACAGTGAACAATAAAAGTACCTAACCTCACACCACATATGAAACCTCATTTACTGTAATTTAACTTAGAAGACAAATCGAGTGCATGTCTAGTGAAGCATCAACAAGCCAAATAAAGAATCTACAAGCCAAGAGAATAATTAAATGACAAACGAGTGAATAAATATGGATTGTCATTTGTAGATTTCATGAAGATGGAGGAAGATGGAGGACAAAACCAAAAATATGTTTAAAAAGGAAACAAGGCAATATTGTTTCATAACGCTGATAAGGAATAAAGGTTGCTAAGAGAACCAAAGGTAGAAGAAGAGATGCCCATTGCATCTGAAGGGAAAAAGCTGATTTTTTGTGGTAAAACTGGTTATGTATATGCAGGGTTTTTAAGTCAAGAGAATGATCAAATTTTCCTCCAAAATGACCATAAGAAAAAGTATTCCACATGGGATAGACTATCCCAAAAGGTTTTCCTAAAAGAGGAATAAAGTGCAGGAATTTCTTATTAGAAGAAAAGACAAGTAGAAACAAGTTTTCAATCCTACAAGCAACATATAAAGGTAACCATGGCATTAAAAAGAGTAATGGTGACTTGTGGAAGTTTCCATGCTTAAGGAGTAGAATATCTCTCAAACCTAAAGTGGAGAACCTCATAAAAAGAGAGGAACACTATTAAAATTTATGAGAGACTTCGGCTTTATAGATGATGGATAGTCATTTGTATATTTCATGAAGATGGAGGAAGATGGAGGAAAAGACCAAAATTATGTTTAGAAAGGAAATGAGGAAATATTGTCTCATAGAGGTGATAAAGAATCCGCTATAGGTAGGCCACCTTCGAACTCTCCTTTACCATGTCTTGTCAAGACGTATACAAGGGATATTTCTAAGTTGATGTGTAAAGTCAAGATGCGACCTGCTGGTGGGAATATAAGGCTAGTTTGTTAGCTGATAGCTATGCCCTTGCGTTACAAATACATGTTCACGTTTTTAGAGGAGTTAGACAGGTAAAATTTCCTCCAAAATGACCATAAGCAAAAGAACTCGACAAGGGATAGACAATCCAAAAAGTTTTTCGTAATAGAGGAATAAAGTGCGGGAAATGCTTCATTACCATTTGGAATTGTTTCTGCAACAAAGTTCTGGATCATTTTGTAGTTAAGGTAATGTTTTTTTTTTCCTTTAGAAATGAGCATACATTAAAATTACAATTATTTATAGAAAAACAAACGATAAAAAAATATAATAATATCCAGCCTCACAAAAGAGAAGGAAAATACTTTTAAGGTACTACAAATGTCTTAAATAAAAAGGAATAAAAGTATTGCTAACAAAATTGTTGGTTGGATAACATTTTATGACAATTATTTCTTCTATGAAAAAACTATTGGAAAAATCCAAAGGATGCTTCCACACATTTGTTGATGGCATTTCCCGTCAATATAAACTGGTATGCATAACCCAAGGAGACTCAAACAAAACACTCATGGATATAGACTATCCAAATAGGCAACAACATTGGTAATAACTGAATGAGATAAACCCTTGAGCTTATTTTATGAAAAATATTACATTTGTATTCAATAATAAAGAGCAGGAAATGCTTCTCAGAAGCAAAGTCAACAAGAAATTGTAATAGAGGAAGAAAGTGCAGGAATTCTCTTTGAGGGAGGCTCTATTTGAGTTTCTGAAATCAACATAGGGACGTAACCCCCATTCTTTCTTCTGACATGCGCCAATTTGGTGACTTAAACCATGTATCTGACAAGCATAATTCTCTTGGCATCACAGAGATTTTTTACGTCCTTCTATAAAAGAGGACACAACAAGCAACACTACAAGTGAGAAGAAATCGTAACAAAGGAAGAAAGTGCTGGAAATTCTTCTTAGAAGCAGAGGCAAGCAACAAGCAACACTACAAGCAAGTAGAAATCGTAACAGAGGAAGAAAGTGCAGGAAATGCTTCTCATAAGTAGAGGCATGCAAAAACAAATTTTCAACCCTATAAGCAACACTACATATAAATATAGTCACGATATCAAAAATAGCTAAACCAATGAATGAATAACCATAAACCATGTAACAAGAGCTAAATTCCCAACAACAAATTGAGGTAAACCCATGAATGAATAACCATAAAACATGCAACAAGGGCTAAATTCCCAACAACAAATTGAGCTAAACCCATTAATGATTAACCATAAACCTGCTACCATAAACCATGCAACAAGAGCTAAAATTCCTAACAACAAATTGAGCTAAACCCATGAATGAATAACCATATAACTGCTACCATAAACCATGCAACAAGAGCTAAATTCCCAACAACAAATTCAAGTGTTGAAAAACAGAATAGTGCAATAAGAGCTAAATTCCCAAATTCCCAACAACAAATTTAAGTGTTTAAAAACACAGTGGCTGGTAGGATTTAGAATCCTATTGGAGAGCCGCAGAAGCCACCACCATGTCCAAGCATTGCCCCAAACTTTGTCATACCTCTTCTGTGATAGCCATAAAAATTACCTACAACACAAACTTGCAAACATAGAAGAAAAAAATAACATTTGGGCAAAAACCTAAAAAAATTACAACAAATTCACAAAAAAAACTCATGAATTTCCAGACTTACCTTCATGGACCTCAAAACCTGCATGTCAACCACCGAACTTGGTAGAATCTCCCACTAGCTCCTTCGCAAACAACAGGTTGCAAGGATGAAACAACAACAAAGTTATTTATAAACCCCCGATAGTGCAGAACGAACAATGACAACGCTAGTGTTAAACCCCCTCGAAATAGGTAAAGCAACCACACCCTAAACCCTAAATGAATAATGAACCACTGCAAACAACATTACTTGGCATGGTAAAGAAACCACACCCTAAACCCTAAACGAGAAACAAACCACTACAAACAACATTGCCCTGTGAGCGGTGCCAGAATGGCAAACAAGGTGAAACAATACTAGCGCCGAGAGGAGCCATCATCAATGAAGCACATTTCTCACATGCCAAACCCAAACAAAATAACACATGGCAATGAAGACATGCCACAAAACTCTCTTGATGAAAACCTACACGACGGGAAGAAAAATTTATTTAAGGCACCTACCCACTGCAACAGGGGGCACATCCCAGTCAACATATGTCTTATGGTAGAAAAGGTAGTCTCCACGTCAGCAACCAATGTGGACAGGAGGAAGCACAAGTAATAGCGTCCCTCCCCTATAAGGGATTGGGATGGATATTAAGGATGGGGTATCATTGTTTTTTAGATGTTAAGATTATAATGGAAATTTGAAAAAACATTATTGTAGTTTTTTTATCAAATTTAAAGGAATTTTTAGTCATTTTAAAAAATATTGATATTAACATTTATCAGTCATATTTTTCATTGTTTAGGTTAACTAGTTGGAGTAATTTAGGAGACTCCACAAGGGTAGGGGAACGTACTCCTTGAGCCTTATCATAAGGGGTCAAATATGTACCGCCATGAGTTTTGAAACAAAGAGGAGGGGATAACATCCAATTGTACCAACCACTCAATCATCCCATTAGATTGTTTTGCCAAAAGTTAATTAGGCCTTGGAAAGTTATGATTTTGTCAAGATTCATTTTCAACATTCATCGTGATAAAGGTTAGGGTTCTTGCTTTGACACACTTTTATTACACCCAAATGTGTTTTATAAAGAAATATGAGGTATGAAGAAGATGTTGTCACATAACATTAGGTAAAGTTAAATTAAAACATAATTTAAAAATACTTATGTTGAAATAAAAATATATAATATATATAAATAAATTTTCAATAAAAAGATAAGCAAGTTTTAAATTAAAAAAAAAATCTAATAATTTAATTTTTAATTTTATAGGAATTAAAAATTTAAAAGTTAATATATATCCTATAATAATATTATAAAAAAATTACTTTAATTATAAATTGGTTTTATAAATAGAGAAAGAAGTTTTTATTTAATTAATTTGTGATTAAAATTTAAATAATGATGAATACTTATTTATGTTCAAGAGTTAAGCCTCTAGGGTTAGTTTGGTTGGTCAAGTCTCTATTAGTAAAGCACCCCTACTATTGAGAGATCATGGGTTTAATTTTCTCGAGACAGGTTCAATTTTCTTGATACTCTTAGGGTTAGACTGGTTAAGATAACAAGAAGTGATCATTTTGGGTAGATTTACCTAGTATAAATATTCATCTTCGGGATCATTAACCACATTGAGTTTTAGCACCAACGCTTATACCTTAATGCCTCCCTCATCACATTAGGAGATAATTATTGAAGGGTATAATGGATGTGATGGGGAATAATGCGGGTTTAATTGGCAACTAAGTGTTGGGAATATAAAAACACTTCTCTATAAATTAAGGTCCCCAACGCATGTTGAGTGTTTGAAACGACATTACTCCTAGTTGGTTCTTAGAGCATAATATGCGTTGTTCAACTCTGGATAAAATTATTTTTATTTTTATATAAAGCTCAAGGTTCTCATTTGAGAATGGAGAACATTCTAAATATGTATGCATTAGTGTAAGGTCTACTTAGAAGATTTAGAATTCCTTGCCGGAAATTTGGGTGCTTGTACTACCCCAGTCTTGATCATCACTCCAATATTGTGTGTGTACATGATGAATAACCAAAACCAATATATTTAATTTATAAACAAATATCGAATGATAACAAAATAAACCATTGGTTTTAGAAGAGGATAAAAGACATAAGGCATATGACTTTACAAGAGGGGGGAAATAGGGAAGCTTAAGGCTAAGGAAATGCCTTAATAAGTGATTTAACCTAAAGTATTTGTAACCTTAATTATTTCCCTTGATTAATAGCTAATTTTCATTTAATTGAACCTGAGGGGTTATCACATAAAGGCGTTACACATGTATTTCTAAGGTTACATTGATCCTTCATGCCATGCAACTGAAAGATTTACATTTTACCATGCAAAAAAAAAAAAACCATTGTTCTAGCTAAAGTTGTGAAAAGCAGGTTTCAAATGTCAAGTATCATATAAATTATTAGAGGGTTTAACTATTAGAAGCTTGAATTACCTTGTGAACTATCCTTTATTTAAGGAAATTAGAGGAATTATCCTTGAGTAAAAATAGTCATGAGAATGATGTAAGTGAATTATGAAAATCTACAACTAAGAATTGAGTGAGAATAGTGGTTGTATGAAATGATAATAATTGTCATTGAGGAAGTTCACTAGAAATGGCAATTCCCTAGAATCCCAATGACCAACCCATGTTGGAGCCTTAGAGGAAAGTGGGTTAGTGGCATAGCCTTAGGAACTACTGATAAAATAAGGGAATCCCATTTCTTGGGTTGTGTAGACTAATAGAGAAGAAGGTTGTGAATTTGGGATTGTTATATATGTAATTAACAATAGTAACTTGGGAAATGGGTTGTTAAAAGCTAAATTACAGCCGTCCATATGAATATTTTGTCCTTGTGGATTTATAGCCTTGGCTTGAGGGTTGCCTTTGTTGTAGAGAGAAATAACATAGGAGAGAGCCTTCGGTTGGGTGGAACCTTCATATTTTACCACTAGTTCAACAATTCTAGATAGATAAATGTTTATAAATTTATATGTGAATTGTGATGAATTAATATACTTAAATGTAATGGTTTATGTCATGGTTGAATTAATTTTCAATTTATTCTCTCATTTTCCAATGTTAGCTGATATATATAATTTATGGTTTCATGAATAATTGAATGGTTGCATCCATGTTGCATATATATGTATTTCCATGGTTGCTTAATGTTCACCAAACAATGAGTTTGATAACTTAGTAAATTGGTATGAGTTTGGGTAGTTAAATGAAGTACCTCATATACTCAAAATGCATAGAGTATATTGGGTACATTACAAAATGGTATCAAAGCTACTATTCACAACATTGGGATTGTATAGGCTAGGAGTTAGGTATATATGAAGAGGTTTTAGTTTGTGTGACAAGTGTTTGATGAAAATTCTCTTTGAATAGTTAGGGAAAATAGTCTCTAAAGCTTACAAATGCGTAATTGAGTTTTATAATTACCAATTTGGAAGGATTTTACAATATTTTAATAGCTTATGAAATCATAAACAATGAAATTATTTAATTTCAAAGTTATTTTTTTGAAATTCTCGAGAAAATGAAGTTTGTGGGCTAATTTTTTGGAAAAATGTCCATTATGAGAATGGACTGTATAGAGCCATAACTCCCAATTTAGAAGTCCAAATTGGGCATGGTTGTGGTAATTTGAAGGCATATTCAAAAGGAAACAATATTGATGGTTTAAATCTTAGAGAAGTGATTTAGAATTCCTCAAAATATGAGAAGATGAAGAAAATGTTATAGACCTAGAATTGACATTTGACATTTTATTGGTATGTACACTTCTTACAGAGTCAAAGCTACAACAAGGATAATAAAAGAACAAAATTGAAGAATTTTTTTGAAGAGGAGACATGGAATATGGGAAAACACCTAACATATATGAAGAAGTTGGAGGCATGAATGTCATCATAAAATAGATATATTTTGAAAATTATAGAGAGAGAATGGAGTCAATGGAGTTGGTAGAAACTATAAGGAGTTTGAAAATGGAGATGTGTATTTGATAATGAGAGGATGTTGATATATCAAGAGAAGAAAAATTGAATAAACATTCAACTATTATATAGCTTAAACCATTCGCAAAAATAAATGCATAATGGGTCAACTTCAAGGTATGAGGAAGGAGATAGAGTCCATTTGAGAAGAGAAAACCATGGAAGATCATCGCATATAAGAAGTGCTACAAGGAATAAAAAGAATTATTACTCAATGGAACTTTTGAAGAGGAATCCATACACATCTAATGAATCATAGAGAAATCCATAAGATGGGAAGATGATGAATCTTGGTTTCTAGGAATAAGGAAATACTCTATGTTGCATAACTACTCATCGAATCTAGAAGCCACAATTGTTATACACAATTTATAGGGGAAATATTATATTTTATAGCGCCAACGAGTGCATGTTAAGCAAATCAATGAGATGATAATTTCCTAGCAACAGCTCAATAAGCATTTCTAGTAGCAATATCTTTTTAACAATTACTACGACAATAACATGCAAACATTTTTCGAGCTCAACTTGAGAAATATGGCCATGAAAGAATATGAATATTGAGAAGGAAAAGATAAGTATATTCTTAAGTGGGTTTCCTTCACTCTAAAAATATCAAACTAAATTTGATGAACCTAAGATTGTTGAAGAGATAATTAAGAAGGGAAAATGCTTGTATGACTAGAGCAAAGGAAAATAAGAATTCTGAATTCTTTAGAGAGATGAGAAAAAGGAAAAGAAAGATTAGAGGAGGAAGGGATTCGATCCTCCTCTCTTCAGGAATGATCCTAATACATATTAGTAGAGCTATCTAGCTCAAAATAGGTCTATGATGGAAAATTTCTTGGGAAAATAGGAAAGGAAACAAATAAAATGTTGGGAATTGAAGGAAAAATTGTGTACAAATATTTCTTTCAAAAGGAAATGTAGAATTAGGAGCATGCAACAACATACAAGAGGAAACTATAGTGGAGTATATATGTAAGAATATCTGAAGAATATATGACATCCTAGAAAAGTGACAATAAGACCATTAGTCACACACGATTGAGGTTAAAGGTAAGGTTACCAATCAACCTATTACAATTTAATATATTTGGGAAGAATTCATAGTTACATTGCCCTTGGTTTGGATAAAATATTTCATGGAATTAAGAATGAGAAACTATGTTTAGCTCAACTCTATGCTAGAATTAAAATTAAGGAAATTAATGAGATTGTGGTTGTCCATTAGATATGGATGGTGTCACTGATTCATACACAACTAAACATGATACCACTTTGTTCATATGATTCTCTTATTAGAATGGATTGGTTGGTTTCTCATAATGTTATCGTAGATTGTCATAATAAGATTTTCACTTGTCTTGATCAAGAAGGAAAGTTGAGAATAGTGAAAGGAATTTGTAGATCCATTTCTATAAGGGAAATTTAATCTTTACAAATGAATAAATTTGATAGGAAAGGATGCAAATTGTATGCAATTCACGTGGAATATAAATTAAAATGTATAAGCCCAAAGCTTGACTTTCTAATGCTAAAATCTTTTGAAATTTTATTTGGGGAGATGCTAGATTTGCCACCAAAAATAGATTGATTATTCTATTAATTTTCTACTTGGAGCTGCTCTAGAATATAAGCCTCCATACATAATTAGTGCAACCAAATTGTGATTAAAATAATTGCTAAAGAAGTGCTATATACACCTATGTGTCTCCCATTGGAGATCACTAAGACTATTTGTAATGAGGAAATATGAAACTTTGAAACTATGCATTGATTTTAAATTATTGAATAAGGTCAATGTGAGAAATATATATCATTTTCCAATAATTGATGAACTATTTGATTAGTGAAGAGGATAAAAGGTATCTTCAAAGATATATCTAAGGTCAGACTACTATTAGATAAGGAAAAATGATGAAGACATTAATAAGATAACTTTTAGAACTAGGTATGGACACCATGAATTTGTAGTGGAAACATTTGGATTATCAAATGCACTATTTACCTTCTTGTGGTAAATGATTCGAATAATTAGAAATTATTTAGATAATTTTTTCATTTATTCCTAGATGGAATTATTATTTAATCAAATTTGGACGAGAAGCATGAAGAGAGCTTAAGGTTAGTACTACAAGTGATAATAGAGCATAAACTATATGGAATGTTAAGCAAACCTTTCATTTTATAAGCCTCCATACATAATTAGTACAACCAAATTCAATGAGTACAAAATGCATTTGAAAGAATTGTTAAAGAAGGGACATATACAGCTAAGTGTCTCTATTGGTGATCATTAGGACTATTTTTAATGAAGGAAGATGAGTCTTTGAAACTATTCATTGATTTTAAATAGTTGAACAAGGTAAATGTGAGAAATAAATATCCTCTACCAAGAATTGATGATCTATTTGATTAGTGACGAGAATAAAAGGTATTTTCAAAGATATATCTAAGGTTAGACTACAATTAGATAAGTATAAAGGATGAAGACATCAATAAGATAACTTTCAAAACTAGATATGGACATCATGAATTTATAGTGGTGCCATTTGGATCGAAAAATGCACCAAATTCCTTCCTATGGTTAATGAATGGAATAATTAGAAATTATTTAGATAAAATTGTCATTTATTCCTATATACATTCTTATTTAATCAAATTAGTTAGCACTTAAGGTTAGTACTGCAAGTACTAATAGAGAATTGACTATATGAAAAGTATAGCAAATGTTCCTCTTATCAAAGGAGAACTTATTACTTCGAACACATTATCTATCAGAAAGAATATAGTAGATCCAAAGAATATTAAAGCTATTAAGAAATTGCATACATCTAAGAATGTAGTTGAGGTAAGATCCTTCATGGGTGTTATATGGAATTTGTATCTACGGATAAATACATCTTTCCTAAGTGCGTAGTTACACTTAGAACAATAGAAAGAAAGTAGTTTCACCTTTTCCTACAATAGATAGATGATATGAAGGTACTTACTTGTGATCTTTCGCCTCCTTTGATCTCCTTTGAATTTCTCCCGTAGCTCCCACTTGAACTGAATCCGCTCAATTGGTACATGTTAACAGAAACAAAAGACGACAACGATCAAAGCATACGATCTATCTACTATAAAAAAATGGAATCAACAACATTTAAGAATATATGCATCATAGATATAAACAAGAATATGGGAAAAGGAATAAACAACTTTATTGATGTAGAAGGAGGAGTTACACCCGATGCAGTTCAGTCTCATGTCACTCATCCAGCTTCAGTACAAACCCTCCTCACACCAAAAGCACATCAATCTAGTAGCATAACATTACTTGACATGAACTCAAATCTAAAACCAACAATATTTCTCTACAATATTCAAATTCCAGCCCCCTTGATCACTATGATGAGTGGTCAATTTATAGGGAAATGCAAGTGGTTATGTCATAAATTAGGCATTGAATGGATTTCGAAAATTGGAGTTAGTTTCCATGGAGAAAGGGATGAGAGGATAGAGGGTTAATTGATCCATATCCTATCCAAAGTTGACCTCATAGGATGAGATAAGAGTTGGGCATCCTTCTAGAATGCTCTAGAATCAAGGAAAATTCCCATAATCCAATTCCAATTTCACTCATTCTCGCCCAGCGCAGGTCAAAGTGGGTCTAAGTTCATTACAGTGCAAGCATGAATGGGCCTACCTTATCTGTAGCACAATTACCCCTGACCAAGGCTGCACTAGTGTCCCAAGGAGGCATTTCAGTAGGGTTTCAAGCTAGGAAACTTTCATGGATGGAAGCATTCAATTTGATGACTTTTCTAGGGCATGTAACAACTAAATTAGGGTTTGATGAGCCCTATTTGTACTGATTTGATCATTGGGAGTGATGTGCCCAAATAAACCTATAACAGTTGCCCCCTGAACCGTGAAGTTGAAAATGATAATGTCGAGTGATATGTTTTATGATTTGTTGAGGAGGATCTGAAGTAGAAGGCGACCTGCATCGATTACAATACATAATATCATGATATCTTTGAGTTTTTCATGAATTGCTGAGGGAAGGCATGCCCATGCTCAACGTATAAACTTTTCATTATATGTACATATATCAGATATTCATCTACAGATATAGACCCATGATAGGATGACTATCTGTGTATATCCATCGTATAGATGATTTAGTACTCTCCTGAAATCGCAACCCGAATGGATGAAACTAGACCTAGGGTCTTCTATCTCCTCTAATCATTCATTCAAGTATGAATCTAACCATGTGAAAATGTGATCTGAAGGCGAACATGGGAAGGCATCATCTGATTACCATCCAATGATGTAATTTGTTAACAGACGCGAGAGAAATCACCGATAATGATAATGATTCTCAAGGTACTACAATACATTCTACATGGTGTGAATAGATGTTTTGATGTTGAACACCATACAAAGTCTTTCGGTCGAAGGCCAGTGATTTCAACCTATCGCCAGAAGTGAGAAACTTACCATTGATGAATGGAGCCTCAAGGTACTCGAAGGGTGTTTCTAAGTCAACATCCTAGATAATGTTCTGATGTCAACAAGAATTGACTCATTACAAGAGGGCCTTGATAAATCTCCCATCAACGACATGAAACGATTGTAATGATTTTGAATACAGAATGTGACTAATGACACAATGTTCAGGAATGGCGATCATGAAAATGAAGGCTTATGAGCATTGCAAAGGATGAAGTTTACTGAGTAACTTCTCTTGAACATGTCGGCGACACTGAATGAATTGGCAACACTGACCCAAAACCAAAGTGATGGATGGTCTGATAGACCATAGGTATGATAACCATCAAAAAGATAACCCAACTCAAATAGTCACAGAGATGAAGTGAAAGTGTCATGTTCAAGAGAGACTTGCTACCATAAAGTGATTTATCCCTTTGCCCATTTTCCCCCGTCATTGTTGACCAGTACCTCTTTATTTTATAAAACAAGCTTGAGGAGGATAACATATGCTTGTAGTATAATTCTACCCTTCAGGTGAATCCATCACTATGTGATATTTTAACGAGCCTAGCAAAGGTGAAACTCGATCTTGTCATGATGGACAAGTTTGTCGCTATTTGATGTTTTAACAAGTTTAACGACAATAAGAACTCGATCCTTTTCATGTTTGGAGAGTTTGAAAAGGGAAAAAATAAAAATTCACAAGTTCTTTTTCGTAAATTTGTCTCTCAAGTCTGAAAAAGCGTAAAATAATACAAGAGAGAACCTATTGACCATGTTCAATCAACGTATTCCTTTTCTGTAAGTAATCTATCTCAGTCCGGAAAAAGGTTAAACTTATGCTGAGTAGATGTCGTTTCCAATCTATTTACGAGCTGAAAAGGATAAGCGCTCAACAATCTTTTCATGTTTCAAGAGTCTAAAAAGAGCTTAAAGAGGACTCCACTTAGAGTAACGAGTGGTGTCTAGGATAGTAATTGGTTCTGATGATATTGGAGCTTCTCAAAGCATCTTGATTTATGTGAAGAGGCTGGCTAATAAGACCACATATTGCAACTGTTCCTTAAAAAGGGTAAAACAACCAAGTGAAAGTGTATGATTGGCGAAGCAGATAGTGACGTTGGAAGGAGAAAAACCAAGGCTTATCTGGCGGAAGAGGTTGATAGAATGGCAATCACGAGGGTTATAAAGGAGATGGGTTCATTTTTACACAAGCTTGAACCATAGGGAACTATGCTTGGATTTAGTTGCATGTTTACACAAGCTTGAAACAAAAAACTATGCTTGGATTCAGTTTCATGTTTACACAAGCTTGAAATGAAAACTATGCTTGAATTGGTTTACATGCCCCCAGCATGATGACTCAATTCTAGGTGCATGCCCCCCAAGATTTATTATATTCACCTAAGTAGACTACTCGTGGCTATCAGGTGGATGGAATGAAGGTTCATTTATGAGATCAAGTGAAAAACTCGATTGGGATTTTACAAGATCTAATCAAAGACTCGAACTGGAACTTTGCTCCATGGGACCTTGTTTCATTTTTTAATGAGCTTGACACAAGACAAGGAACTCTGCTCAAATTCCTTGTTTCATTTTTAACGAGCTTGGCACAGGACAAGGAACTATGCTTTCGGACCTGTTTCATTTTTTAATGAGGTTGACATAGTAAAAGAACTATCCTCATATTCCTTGTTTCATTTTTTAACAAGCTTGACACAAGACAAGGAACTATGCTCATGTTCCTTGATCATGACCCATAAGAGGTCATGAATTCCAAGAGGTTCTCATTAGATGGGAGAACGATGCTCTGGAAGGGATACATAGCAAGGAATCGATTAGAGAGATCTAGTTCTAATGCCCCCAGTACATAATGCACAACATCACAGAATTCATCGTCAATTGATGTAGGCATGGAATTGGTTGCCACATAATTGACCTATGGTGGAGAAGATACAATTGGGACAAAAGGACCATTTAGGGAAGATGGTTGACTCGAAGCCATATTTGGACCGGGAAATGAAAAATAGTGAATGGTGACAATTTTGCCTTCATGCGGGAAACACATCACTCGAAAGAGTGTTGAAATAATAGCTCCCATGTCATAAACATGGTCACGCCCAAGAAGCAAATTGTGATCTAAAGGGCTTGGGACTACCATCACATTGAGATAAACAATTTTTCCTCCCAAAGTAATAGGCAAGTGAGGAAGGATCCCAAATGGTTGACTGGTTCCTCTATTAAAAGCCAACAGATTCATGGTAACAGGCACAAGTGGCGGTAAAACGAGCACCTGCCAAGCAGTGGAGGAAAGGATACTCACAGATGCACCTTCATCTATAGTAGTGCCATATACAATCATATTATAAACATGTACTTTGATCTGGAAAGGCACATAAGAAGGAAGATAACATCCTACCAGTCAATTCCAATCAAAGGAAGTGACCAAACTACTTGGAGGGGGTACCGTAAGAATGGGAGAATTACCCCCTTAAGTTATGAGAACGGGAGGATTTTCCTCATGTCTTGATGGAATAGGAGGGTTTCCTCCAAGCTCATTGGAATCTGAAGAAACGAAAAGGACCTGCGTGGTATCATACTCACTCTCTATGAGAAAGGTACGATTAACTAAAGGTGAAATTGGGTCAACTGTTTCCTCAACCTGTGATTGGTCAGGTATAGACTCATGGGATTCACATTCAGAGAGAGTGGGTTTGACCGACAGTTGATTTGGGTTAGTCACTTCATCAACTAGTGAAAGATTAATGGAGAGTCTCCTGTAACCAGATGGAAGTCATCGCGAAGAATCCAAAAGGTTATCCAACACTTTTTTGGCTTCATCCACATAGGGACAAAGGTGAATGGGGTGATTCCCTTCGCATAACCTATAGGGAAACTTAAGTTTACCCTTCTTTCCATGAAATTTACTACCACTAGTTGATGGTGTGTCACCAACATGATCTCCATAAGTTTATGACATAGGATGATGTGAACGAGAAGACCATTCTTCTAAGGTCTGAGGAATACTAGAACAGTTTCAAAGAAGATGGTCTCTCGTACAAAGTTTGCAAGGATATCAAATTTTGTGAGGCTTATCAAATGATTTCTCATCAGAAGTTACATTTGAAGCAATGGTTGCTTGGTTGCCCCCTACTGAATTTTGTTCTTCTCCTTCTTCTTATCCACCTAGCAACTAGTGTCAATACTTTCACCAGGCGAAGAGGAATAAGGAGAGGAATAAACAACCGATGAAGAAGGTAAAGGGTCAACTTTAGGATCAACTGGTGGTTGATTTTGTCCAGTTGTAGGAATATTCAGTTGCGGGGCCAAGGAGGTTGAGAAAAACCATACTGGAAAGCCGATGGTAAGTCTTGGAAGGGAAAATGTATCCATATAAGGAGCACCAATATTTCTGAAAGGAGGAAAAGTACTAGGATTCCCATCAAAAGGAATTCCTTAATTGGTGGACTTCGGAGTTGTTGCCATATGTTTAAACCTAAGATCAACTAAGGAGTCACATGGAGGATGTTATCCACGATAAATTAATTTATTTTTATCAAAATAACATAACAAAAGAAAAGAGGGATAATCTAGGTAAAAGGATTACCAAGTAACTGTGAACTTCAATATACTGCCTCAGTAAACCAAGGACTTAACATCCGTGTAGGAAATCTCTCCAAATGTCGTTTACGATGTATCACAGTAAACAAGGCGACCAACTCAGTTACCTATGGATGGATAGCAACCTAAAGTAGTCCTCCCAAATATACCCGAAAGTACATGGAGGCACAATCCTTTTTAGTGATATCTAATGTGAAACTTCACAGTGAGAGCATTCCCTTATACTTTTCGTACTATAACACCACCTGATATACCCTAAAGTATGTGTATGAGCTACGATATACTTACGTACGTGGAATGAGGTATCACACTTGGAATGTATTGCAGACCATTAGCGACAGCTGCTATTTTTAACGACGCCAAAACACATCTATAGCCTAAACCTCTGAATGTTATTCGTTAAGTTGCAATGCTTCATTAGGTTAATTGAGATAACTTTTAAGTTGATATTCTTGAGAATTTTCCTTTCAAGGTTCACCACGTGATGTATGTTTGCAATTCCTAGAATGCAACTAACATTAGAAACATTCTTTCATTCAATTAACAATGAAAACCGTAGCTAGTAAGGGATAGAGGAATCTGATCTTTAACAAAGAGCAAAGAGCAAACCTAATGCAATTTCCCTAGCTATTCCTATCAAGAATTCAAAAACTACAATATGCACAATTCAAGTTTTTCTTTTCAGTCCCTTTAGTGTTTATATGAACAAAAAGGAACTAGATCCACAAACGATCAACCGATGCTTTTCACAAGAAACGAAGGCTTTGTGATAGTTTCTTTTTCAAATAAATGAAGACTTTACAACAATTCTTTTTCAAAAAATTAAAGACTAATCAATGTAAGCTAACTTTGACAATGAATTGATAATGATAAAGAAATCTCTTAAGAAACACTAAACAATCAAGGTCAAAGTATGGCTAGGAGAGGAAATGCAAATTGATTTCAAAGGTATAAAAAACTTTGATCTTTTAGCAAACAACATTAGAAGCAACTTTGGAAAAATCAAGTAAAAGATGGGTTTTTTACCTTGAGAGGGACCATCATAGCCCTGAGTCGGAAACAATGCATTGTAGAGCACTTTCTCTAAGCCAAGGGTGCACTGTAGTGCACTGTCCCCTGACCATGGGTGCACTGGTAACAAAACATTCCTAGAATAGGCATTCCATTGCAAATTTTTTACCAAAAAAACTTCAAAATGACTAAAAAGAGATCAATGAAGTCAAGTAAAGTGTACTAGGACGTAATATGATAAGGGTAAACTACCAGGAATGATGGTCATCCCCAACGGAGTCATCAATTTGTTATATGGAATTTGTACCTATGGATAAATACATCTTCCCTAAGTGGGTAGTTACACTTAGAACAACGAAAATAAAGTGGTTTAACCTTTTCCTATAATAGATAGATGAGATGAAGGAACTTACTTGTAATCTTTCACTTCCTTTTATCTCCTTTGAATTGCTCCCATCGCTCCCACTCGAACTGAATCCACTCAATTGGTACCTATCAACAGAAATAGAAGACGACAATGATCAAAGCATACGATCTATCTATTATAAACAAATGGAATCGAAAAAATTTAAACATATATGCATCATAGATATGAACAAGAATATGGGAAAAGGATCAAACAACTTTATTGATGTAGAAAGAGGAGTTACACCCGATGTGGTTTGATCTCGTGTCACTTATCTAGCTTTAGTCCAAAGCATCATCACACCAAAAGCACATCAATCCTACAGCATAACATTACTTGACATGAACTCAAATCTCAAACCAACAGTATTTCTCTACAATATTCAAATTCCAACCCTCTTGATCACTATGATGAGTGGTCAATTTATAGGGAAATGCAGGTTGTTATGTCATAAATTGAGCATTGAATGGCTTTCCAAAATCGGAGTTAGTTTCCACGGAGAAAGGATGAGAGGATAGAGGGTTAATTGATCTAGAGCCTATCAAAAGTTGACCTCATAGGATGAGATAAGAGTTGGTCATCCTTTTAGAATGCTTTAGAATCAAGGAATATTCCCAGAAGCCAATGCCAATTTCGCTCATTCTCGCCCAACGCAGGTCAATTGGGTCTAAGTGCACTACAGTGCATGCCTGAATGGGCCTACCTACTCTGCAGCGCAGTTACCCTTGACCAAGGCTACGTTGATGTCCCAAGGAGGCATTTCAGCAGGGTTTCAAGCTAGGAAACTTCCATGGATGGAAGCATTCAATTTGATGACTTGTCTATGGCATGTTACAACTGAATTAGGGTTTGATGAGCCCTGATTGTACTGATCTGATCGTCGGGAGTGATGTGCCCAAATAAACCTGTAACAATGGGTTTTTATAGATATTATAAAAGATTCCTAGAAGTATTTTCCAAGATTGTTCATCCCGATACATATTTAGAAAAGAAGAAAAATAAATTGGAATGAAAATAAAAGTGTGAAGAAAGCTTCCAATTGTTAATGAAATTACTTACTAGTGCATACATTCATAGGATTGCTAACCCAAAGGGAGGAGGAAGTGTTTAAAGAAGTGGAAACATAGTTGGAGCATCTGGAAGCAACTAATGGGGGGATACTTGTTAGAGGAATTAAAGAAGAGGATCATCCATCTATATACTACTAGGAAGAAAATATTGGTTGGTAAGTGATAAATATGGAGGAAAAAGAGCAGAGTTATTTGGTTGAAAAATGGAGATGAAAATATGAAGCTTTTTCAACAATTTGTAAAAGGTTAGCAAGCTCAAATGAACATATGGGATTTGGATGATCTAGAAGGTTGTAGAGCTTTAAATTTTGAAGATGTCGCGAGGTTGGGAAAAAAACACTTCATAAATATGTATAAGGAACTTTTTGAAGTGACCATTGTTGAAGTTATCTCATTGGATCGATCATTCCCTAGGTATGAAAATGAAGAAGGAAATTGGTTCTTAATTAATATCTTATCTTAGGTTGAATTACAAAAGGTTCTCCATAGTTACTAAAAACAAAAAAGCCCTAGAATATATGGTTGGTTGGTTGAATTCTTCTTTGGGCTATATGATATCTTAAAAGGGGATCTCTTAATGGTGGTTGAGGATTGCATATAATCAGATATTATGCTTGATTCTTTCAACTCTACCTTTATTTCCCTCATCCCCAAGACTAACTCTCCATGTCATTCTGACAATTTTAGGTCCATATCTTTATGCAATTGTATTTATAAGGTCATAGCCAAAATTATAGCCAACAAGCTTAATTCGATCTTGTCTAAAAATGTTTCTAAGGAAAAAATTTCACTCATGAAAGGATGATAGATACATGAGGCAATTGGGGTTGCACAAGAAGGTATTCATAGTTTAAAATCTAAGAAAATTAAGGGCTTGGTGATTAAAATCAAGTTTTCCAAAACATATGACATATTCAGTTGGATATAGATTAGATTGTTATTGACTTATTTGGGATTTGAAGTTCATTTTATAAATTGGGTCATGTTTTGCATAACCACTGTAGAATTTGATGTGCTTATTAATAGGGCGGCATCAACATTATTTAATGCACAATGTGGCCTAAGGCAGGGTTGTCTTCTTTCTTCGCTACTTTTCTTTCTAGTGGCTAAGGGCCTCAATGGATTGTTGGTTGAAGAAAAAAGGAGGGGTTACTTAAAGGGTGAAATTTTAGAAAATGATTTAACAAGCACCCATTTGTTGTTCATGAATTATATTCTCTTGTTCTGTGATAGGGCTAAGATGGATTTAGCTTCCATCAAAGGAGCCCTATCACTCTTTGAGAAAACTACAGGCATGCAGGTAAATATTCAAAATTTTATTCTCTCCTTGCTTGGTTTATCTAAGGATGAGTCAACTAATGCTCATACTCTGTTTCCAATCTAACATTTTTGATGAAGTACTTAAGTATCTTAGGTTCCACCTAAAACCCAATGATTATAGAAAGGATGATTGGATTTGGCTTACAACAAAAATTGAGAATAGACTAAAAGTCGTGGAGCTTTAGAGGGTTGTCTAGAGCTGGCAGATTTATCCTCATAAAATCAATATTGGAAGTTATTCTAATTTTTTTGATATCTTTATCTTGGATAGAAAAAGGTGTTTTGAATGTTTCCCATAAGACTTGTTACATATTTTTATGGATGTGAGAAAAAGAAGGTTGGGATTTCCCTTGGGTTAAATGGGATAAATATCATTTCCACAGATGTGGGGAGGATGGGGCCTGAAAAACCTGCATATGTTTTCTAAGGCATTGGCAACAAAATTTTGTTGGAAGTTGTTATCCACAAATAGTCAGTGGACATAAGTGGTGTCTAGAAAGTACATTCATCTAGTTACTCTTGAAGAACGGATAAGGATCTCGAACAAGTAGAGGTTGAATGTATCAATTATATCGAAAGAAGTTTGAGCATCTTTTTCAGTGGTTGAAGAAAGTTTATTTTGGAAAGTTGGAAATAGAGAAAAGTTGAGGATTGGTATCAATCCATGGGTGGGTTGCAATGAAAACTTTTGTTTACCCTGAGAGATGATTGAATTTCTTAATACTAATGGTAGGGTCACTCTTAACTAGATGGTTGATAATGCTCACACTAGTATGTGGACACAAGGCTGGGTTGATGCTAATAAACTTAACTATGCTATTGAATACATAGGTCACTAACATAATTATACTAAAAGTCTCAACATCTCCCATGTTCGCTTTAGAGACAGGGAGGGCTCTTTGTGCTGGATTCATTCTCCTTTTGGGAAATATTCACCAAAAGAAGGTTACAAGTATATCATTGATGACAGAGGATTAGGAGAGGTGGCCTAGTGGTGGAGGAAACTATTTAAACTAAGTTGCCTAGCTAGAGATAGAATTTTTTAGTGGTGCATATTGGGAAATAAAGTCCCTACTGGTGACAATACAAAAAAGAGAAATATAGGGAAAAGCTAGTGTCATCTACAAAAACACTAAGGAGACTACGGATCAACTTTTCCTTTACTGCCCCTTCTCCTTGGTTGTATAGAACATTGTTCAAGGATGCATGGGACAAGCTACAAAGTGGTAGGGCACATCTTGTAAGGACGCTTGGAAGGAGTGGTGCGAATAGCAAAATCCTAAAAAAATAGGAGTTCTCTACCTATTATCAGTTGGGGTATATGGATCTCTAGAAATAATGACATCTTTCAAGAAAAATCAACCACTCTGGATAGAGTGATAACACAATATATGGCTATGTTTGTTTCAAGTTATGAGTCTGTTCATCAACCACGTAATATCACAGAAGAAGTTATTGATCACTCCTATCCATGGGCCTACTTTGACGAGGTCTCTCTGGATGGAGGAGAGTGTGGGGAGGGGGGCATGGGGGTATGTATTATACCTTAGGGATAATCATTTCTTCAAGCTATAGTCTGAGTTAGGCAGAAGAACACATAAGTATGTTGAACTCCTTTGTCTTAAGCTTCTTTTCTTGTTTACTATTGAGAATGGATGTCGACAGTTGTAGTTTTTTAGAGACTCAAAGATTGCTATCAATTGGTTTAATGAGATTACCAAATGTCACATACACACACTTCATCCTATCCATGAATATATTTTACAATTGAAAGTTTCTTTTAGTAGGATTCTGTGTTGCTATATCTATAGGGAAAGGAACTCAAGTGCAAAAACTCTCTCTAAGGCATTCAATGAACATAATATGGGCACTAGGAAGATCATGGAGTGGCTTGATGAGACCTCCTATGATTATTATCACAGACCTTTCATAAAGGATCTATTGATGGACACTTTACTAGACTGATCACTTGTTACACAAAAGTTTTTCCCGACCTAAAATTCCCAGGCAATTGGGAGGATATTGTATATATTTTCTAATATTTTATGATGATAATTAATATCTGCTAATAGACATTAGTACGTTTGCACACAAAAATGGCCCTCACCTGAGGCTTGATCTTATGATCCTTTTTAGACTGGTTAATGATCATCACTTTTTTAATGCACTTTATTGCATATGCAAAATGTATTTTTCATCAAATTCTTGATGAAAATTATGATATTTTCCTTAGAATAAAGAAAAAACATATTATTTCTAAAAATCTATTTAAATTATCAAACCATATTTTACATTTAATAGATGAAATAAATTATTTAAAAAAGTATATCACATTATGACGAAAACAAATGATAAATATTAGATTCGGACTGTAATACAAAAAAATATATGATGTTTTCTTATATATATATATATAATATATATATAATATATATATATATATATATATATAAATTTAAATTTATAAAATATAGATTTTATTAAATTTGGAAAAAAATAATTTTCTTAAGGGTGAATGTATAAAGGTAGGTTACACTTTTAGGCCAAATGTGGTGATGAAATTTCAAAAATTTACTTTTTTATTGAATTGAAGCCTTCAAAATTAATATAAGCATTGTGAATTTTGATTTGAAGTAAAAAAACAAATTGTGGAGAATTATGTTGTTGTCCTAATGATAATTTTTACAAAAAAACTTAATGTCGCATCATATGTCAATTTTCCATTAAATGAAATGATTGTCCTTGCAAATTTTCACACATATTATGAGGTATGTGTAGGTTCATGTAGCGTAACTTAGTCTAAAATGTGTAAATATATATATATATATATATATGAGCATTATTTACATGGAGAAAACTAAGTTTCTCCTAGTAAAAATTTATATTTTTTGTTATTTTTTGAAGCTGGTGAAGTAGTATTTCAATTGCATTTTGTAGACACATGTTTGTGTAAAGTGTTTTTCAACTATTTAAATAAATTAATAACCAATAGCACCCTTTTTAAGATGACTCGTAAACAAAAATAGTGATATTTTTCGAAATTTTTTCGTTGTATATAGTTTATGTTATTGATTTTTTATTCAACCTCTTTAAAATTGTCCAAAAAAATTCAAGCATTATGTTTAAAAGAAATTAGATGAAAAATATCATATCAATTTGAAAATGTCAAACTCATATGTCATTTGATAGACGATTCTTTCGTGAATCTAACATGATCAACTCTACCACCTAAGGACAATTTTTTCTCTAAGTCTACTACCTACAGTACAAAATGGTGTCGCAGAAAATTTTACAGAAGGGGTGCTGAAAATGTGGATTTCAGTACCTTAGACACTCGATCGAGTGTTTAAAATGCTCAATTGAAAGCTTAAAATTTAAATTCAAATAGCTCGACCGAGCAATTTTTTTAGCACTCGCGGAGCTTGATTGAGCGCTTAAAATTGGTTCAATCAAGTGCTTAAACTAGTTAATCAAGCCCTCTCTTTTTTCACCTAAACTCGCCCTCTCTTGCCAAAAAGTGTAACCTAACTCAATGCTATCACCCTTAAAATTAAATTAAGATTTTTTATTCCAAATTTTTTTTTAACATTGAGTACTTAAAAGAAAATGTTGTTTTAACTTGATTTGTAAAATGTTGTTGAGTCACAATAAATCTTACAATATTTTGAAATCTTTTATTATATATTATTTTACTTTTTCAGTTTTATATTAATATTACTAGTTTAGTGCATAAAATTATGAAATTGATTGAAATTGATATAGAATATGCTAAGTTACTCGCACTACTCACATATTATCCACATATTAAATATAAGATGTACTCTATGAAAATCAGTGTAGGAATTTAGACTATCTACAAGGTGAGGCCTATGTATTGTTGATACAAATATAAAGAAAATGGTAATCACTAGGGAGTTTCCATAGTTATTGTGGCCATGACTAATAGAATATATTTCACTTCTTTTATTTAGTGGCCAAATGTTGTATTCAACTATGAAACTAGAAAAATGCATCAACAAAGAAACCCCTTCACATCTATCTAGAATTAGGATTAGAATTTTTACATGTGCCAACTCCTAGCCAAAATTATAATTTTACCCCTATACAATTTTCTTAAAATTCCACATGATATTAATTCCAAAAGTGCGAGTAATATGACTTAACACAACATCTAATTAGTATCCTCTTGGTAAAAAAAATTACCTAAGAAAAACTTTCACATGCTAACTCTAATTGAGGTGACACTTCACCCATTGAAATACTTTCAATATCAAGAACAATATCCTCTTGGTAAACAAAATTACTTAAGAAAAACTTTCACATGCTAACTCTAATTGAGGTGACACTTCTCCCATTGAAAAACTTTCAATATCAAGAACATTGTCCAAAGGTTAACAATTTCGTTCTTAATCTCCAATTTGTTAAATCTTATGAATAGCGATATATTAAAAAATATTATATAGGAATGATTCAATGAAGTTGCACACATAATATATGTGATATTGAAAAAATATTTTGATCTATATTTATAGTGATCAATGTAATAAAAAGGTTGTTATTATTAAATAATATTGTAATATAAAGGTTGTTATTGTCAAATAGTATTTTAGATACAAGGTAATGGAAAGATTGTAAAATTGAATGAGATGAGAGAAAGGTTAATTTCATTAATATCTTAGAATGATATGTTGATGATTAAGGTAACAAGTGTTGTAGGGAAGTTTTGTTCTTGCCACTCAAGTTACAAATTATGCTTTCAACAAAATTGCAAGTTCATATATGAAGTGGAAAAATTAGTTGCCTACTAAGGAACAATGGATTGCATAAATTTTTGCCCATTTACATTTTTACTCATACTCATTAAAGCCCTGAAACACACATAAATAATGATGGTTAGTAAGTCCATGTAAATATATTCTTTTACATATTGTTCCTATCCATTTTTTATGTAAACATTTGTTTAAAGTATGGTGGGTGGTAGGTGGTGTTAAATATGTTATTTAAGTGAATATGGACTATTTTCAAGGGTTTTAATTTTGGGTGGTTTTTTTATGAATCTTAATAATAAAAAACCACTGCATAAATATCTAAAATTATGGCATAAATATTGCAACTATGTCTAGAAATTATGGAAAAAAGATATGAGAGAGTTATCCACATGGCATTATATTGTGCAAAAGCTGCACCTTCTATTATATATATTAATATATTATATATATAATATAGTTTAAATAAATATTGATTTTTTTTCAAAATTAAATATTACAACTTACATGTATCAATACTAAACTAATGACATTCATGGTAAGAGTCTTGCCCATCTGCGTGACAAAAGCTTCAACTAAGTTTTGTTTCCTCTATTTTGCTCACCCTGTTCTTCACTCTAATGCCCCTTTATGCTCACATTATCAACTGTTTCGCGGAACAGCAACGACTAACTTTACCTTTTTCTTTGCTAAGAATATCTTGATATCTTTATACTCTTTTAAGGTGTGATTTTGATCGAAAGCAGGAACAGTTGAAATCATGACATGGTAATTGCTTTTAAAAAGCATGATTTAAATATTTTAATCTTCTCCAAATTGGCTTAAATTATTGGGATTCCATCCTAATTTCAATACCATACCACGTGCATTCATATTGGGGGATATATATTGAGAGAAAAATGACATAATATATTGAGCATATAATTGGGGGTAAAGGGTTTTTATATTTGCAGGTATAAAAAATGGAGCTCAAAGGTAATGAAAAACATAAAGGGGTATCAAAAATGTTAATGAAAAAATGGATACCTACAATATCTAGTGAAAGTAGGGGCTTTTTAAATTGGGAAGGTGTATTGGGTTCGTATTGGTATGGGGTTAAATAATGCGATTTTTAGAGGTATTTCCAATATGTAGTCAAATTAATGGTGTTGTTTAGTATGCCACGAACACACGTGTTACATTAGAGGTTCATTGAGTGAAGACCCTATGATTAAAGCACCTCTACTATTGAGAGGTCATGGGTTTAATTTTCTCGATACAAGTTCAATGTTCTCGATACTCTTAGGGTTATACTGGTTGAGCTAACAAGAAGTGATCCTTTTGGGTAGAATTACCTAGTACAAATATTCATCTTCAACATCATTAACCACATGGAGTTTTAGCACCAATGCTCACACCTTAATGCCTCCCTTATCACACTAGGAAAGAAATATTAATCGATGTGATGGGGAAGAATGAGGGTTTAATTGGAACCTAAGTGTTGGGAGTGTTAAAAAACTCCTCTATAAATTGAGGTCCTCAATGCAACTTGAGTGTTTGAAAAGGCATTACTCATAGTTGGCTCTTAGAGCATAATATGCATTGTTCAGCTCTGAATAAAATTATTTTTATTTTTATTTAAAGCTCAAGATTCTTATATGAGAATGGAGAACATTCTAAATGTGTATGCATTAGTGTAAGGTCTACTCATAGTCTACTTAGAGGCTTTAGAATTCCTTGGTGGAAATGTGGGTGCTTGTATTACCATAGTCTTGATAATCACTCCAATATTATGTATGTACATGATGGATAGCCAAAACCAATAAATTTAATTTATAAACAAATATTGAATGATAATAAAATACATCATTGGTTGTAGAATATGACAAAAGACATAAGGGATATGACTCTACAAGAGGGGGGGAATAAAGAAGCTTAAGGCTAAGGAAATGCCTTAATAAGTGATTTAACCCAAAGTATTTGTAACCTTAATTATTTCCCTTGGTTAATAGCTAATTGTCATTTAACTAAACCTAGGGGATTATCACATAAATGAGGTACACATGCCTTTCTAAAGTTACATTTCTCCTTCATGCCATGCAACTAAAAGGTTTACATTTTACCATGAAAACAAAACCATTGTTCTAGCTAAATTTTTGAAAAGTGGGTTTCAAATGTCAAGTAGCATATAGATTATTAGAGGGTTGAACTATTAGAAGCTTGATTTACCTTGTGACCTATCCTGAATTACCTTTTGAACTATCATTTATTTAAGGAAATTAGAGGAATTATCCTTGAGTAGAAATTGTCATGAGAATGATGTAAGTGAATTATGGAAATCTACAACTAAGAATTAAGTGAGAATTGTGGTTGTACGAAATGATAATAATTTTCATTGAGGAAATTCACTAGAGATGACAATTCCCCGGAATTCGAATGGCCAACCCATGATGGATCCTTAGAGGAAAGTGGGTTAGTGGCATAGCCTTAGGAACTACTAAGAAAATAAGGGTATCCCATTTCTTGGGTTGTGTAGACTAATGGAGAAGAAGGTTTATGAATTGGGGATTGTTATTTGTTTAATTAATGATAGTCAAATTGGGAAATGGGCTGTGAAAAGATAAATTACAACCATCCATGTGAAGATTTTGTCCACGTGGATTGATAGCCTTCGCTCGAGGGTGACCGTTGTTGTAGAGATAAATATCATAGTAGAGAGACTATGGTTGGGTGGAATCTTCATCTTTTACCACTAGTTCAACAATTCTAGATAGATAAATGCTTAGAAATTTATATGTGAATTGTGTTGAATTAATATACTTAAATGTTATGGTTTATGTCATGGTTGAATTAATTTTCAATTTATTCTTCTGTTTGCCAATGTTGGCCTATATATATGATTTATGGTTTAATCAATAATTCAATGGTTGCTTCTATGTTTCATATAAATGTATTTCCATGGTTGCTTAATCATTGTAGAACAATGAGTTTAATTACTTAGTAAATTGGTATGAATTTGGGTGGTTAAAAGAAGTACCTTGTTTCCTCAAATGGCATAGAGGATATTGGGTACATTACACAATGGTATAAAAGCTACTAGTCACAACATTGGGATTGCATAGGTTTGAAGTTAGGTATATATGAAGAGGTTTCAGTTTGTGTGACAAGTGTTTGATGAAAATTCTCTTTGAATAATTAGGGAAAATATTCTCTAAAGCTTACAAATGTGTAATTGAGTGTTGAAATTATCAAATTGGAAGGTTATTACCGTATTTTGATAGCTTATGAAAGAATACACAGGGAAATTATTCAATTTAAAAGTTATATTTTTGAAATTCTCGAGAAAATGAAGTTTGTGGGCTAATTTTTTGGAAAAATGGCCATGATGGGAATGGATTGTATAGAGCCATAACTCCCAATTTAGAAGCCCAACTTGGGCATGGGTGTGATCATTGGAAGGCTAATTTAGAAGGAAACATTTTTTATGGTTTAAATCCTGGAGAAGTGATTTTGAATTCCTCAAAATATGAGAAGATGAAGATAATGTTGTAGACCTAGAATATAGATGTATTTGACATTTTATTGGTATGTACACTTTTTGCAGAGTCAAATCTACAAAAAGGATAAGTAAATAACAAAAGAGGAGACATGGAAGATGGGAAAAAACCTAACATATATGAAGAAGTTATAGGTATGATACTATCATCATGAAAGAGATAGATTGTAAAAATTATAGAGAGAGAAGAGTCATTGGTGTTGGTAGAAACTATAACGAGCTTGAAAATGGAGATGTAGAGTTGATAACGAAAGGATGTTGAAATCTCAAGAGGAGAAAAATTGAAAAAAACACTCAACTATTATATAGCTTGAATCATTTGCAAAAATAAATGAATAATGGATCAAGTTCAAGGTATGAGGAAGGAGATAGAGTCCATTTGAGAAGAGAAAACCATGGAATATCATCGCACATAAGAAGTGCTACAAGGATGAAAAAGAATTATGACTCATTCAAACATTTAAAGATGAATCCATAAAAATCTAAAGAATCATAGAGCAATCCATAAGATGGGAGGAGATAATGAATCCTGGTTTCTAGGAATAAGGAAATACTTTATGTTGCATAACTACTCATCGAATCTAGAAGCCACAATTGTTATATACAATTAATAGGGGAAATATTCTATTTTATAGCACCAACCGGTGCATGTTAAGCACATCAATGAGTTGATCATTTCCTATCAATAACTCAATAAGAATTTGTAGTAGCAATATCTTTCTAAGCATTAGTATGACAATAACATGCAAACATTTTTCAAGCTCAAGCTGAGAAATATGGCCATGAAAGAGCATGAAAAATGAGAAGGAAAAGATGCAAATATTCCTAAGTGGGTTTCCTTCACCCTTCAAAGATAAAATTCAAGTTAATGAACCTAATATTGTTGAAGAGACAATCAACAAGGTCAAATGTTTGTATGACTAGAGCAAAGGAAAAGAAGAATTTCAAATTCGTTAGTGAGATAAGAAAAAGGAACAGAAAGATTAGAGGACGAAGGGATTCCATCCTCCTTTTTTCAGGAATGATCCTAATACATATTAGTAGAGCTATCTAGCTCAAAATGGGTCTATGATGGAAAATATCTTTGGGAAATGGGAAAGGAAACCAATAAAATGTTGGGATGTGAAGGAATTTTTTTGCACAAATAGTTCTTTCGAAAGGAAATGTAGAATTATGAGCATGCACAACATACAAGAGGAAACTATAGTAGAATATGTGCGTAAGAATATCCCAAGAATATATGACATCCAACAAAAGTGACAATAATACCATTAGTCACACATGATTAAGGTTAAAGGTAAGGTTACCAATCAACTTATTACAATTTTAATAGATTTGGGAGGAATTCATAGTTACATCGCCCTTGGTTTGGATAAAACATTTCATGGAAGTAAGCATGAGAAACATGTTTAGCTCAACTCTATGCTAGAATTAAAATTAAGGAAATTAATGAGATTGTGGTTGTCCATTAGATATGGATGGTTTCACCGATTGTTACAAAACTAAACATGGTACCACTTCGTTCATATGATGCTCCTATTAGACTAGACTGGTTGATTGCTCATAATGATATCCTAGATTGTCATAATAAGACTTTCACTTGTCTTGATCAAGAAGGAAAACTGAGAATAGTGAAAGGAATTCATAGACCCATTTCTATAAGGGAAATTTTATCTTTACAAGTGAATAAATGTTATAGGAAAGGGTGCGAATTGTATGCAATTCATGTGGAAGAGAAAGTAAAATGTATAAGCGCAAATATTGAGGACTTTCCAATGCTAAAAGATTGTGAAATTATATTTGGGGAGATTCTAGGTTTACCACCAAAAGGAGATTGCTTATTCTATTAATTTGCTACTTGTAGCTGCTCTAGAATACAAGTCTCCATTCATAATTAGTGAAACTAAATTGGAGTACAAAATGAAATTAAATTAATTTCTAAAGAAGGGGTATTTACACCTATGTCTCTCTCATTGGAGATCACTAGGACTATTTCTAATGAAGATGTTGGCATTATGACACAGGCTTGACACTATGGCACATGTATTGTCCTTGATGGCAACTCACTCAGCAAATCACCCAGATTACAATTCAGGATCACAGGCTCTTAGAATAAAGGAAAAGGAGGTATACGTAGGTTCTCGTTGACCAAGCCGCATATACACGCGGATTCACAAACCAAAAGGTGTGTATGCATATACATGCACTTTCATGCATAGAAAAGTGCTACAGTTTGGTAATCTTGGTTTTTGGTCCTTGGTGTTTGGACCTATGGTTTTGAACCATGGTATCTCATTCAGAGTGTTGAACCCAGGTATTTGGACCCAGGTATTGGTTCTAAATGGTTTTGGACCATGGTATTGGGTAAGGCCTAAGACTATAAAAGGGGAAGGAGATCATTAGGCAAAGGCACTAAAGGATTGAATATCTGATGAAGAGAAAGATCGAGAATACTGGTCATTGGGTTATGGTGCATAGCTGGATCTGAATCAAGGAGGAACCTGAGCACTAGAAGAAGGATAAGTCTATTGATGGGTCAAGATTGAAGAAAAGTATCTTTGTGTGATTTTGTTCTATTATATTTGGCACATCACTTGTTCTATAATATTGATGATCTAGGTATAACTGATGTATGAATAGTTGAAAAGGGTAAATTATCTTTTATAGATTTGTACTCAGGTTCAGCATAGCAAAGGTGTGTATACACGCTGGTTCGGTAATTCAAAATGGCGTATACGCAGGTTTTCCTTAATATAACCGCATATGCATGCAGGTTCTACATATTGAAGTAGTGTACGTCTCATAAAATATGTTTTAGCTACTTCTGTTTATTGCTACAATGTTCTGGGTCCTAGTTGGGTTCTGGTACTATTACTGTATTCTGGTTACAACATTCAGAGAAGTGACTGGTTGATTCAGTTTTGGTTGGTGCAAAGGAGATTGGTTGATGCAGATATATTTGATGTTTGATTAATGTTATTGATGGATCCAGTTTGGAAATTTAGGAAACATGGTCCCTGGAAGAAAAGAGAAGGTTGTAGCCTTCTGTAGGTCAACAACTACGTACTAGTACATCATCTAGTGCAAGAGCTAAGGGGGTTGTAGCTCCCTTCTAGGAGAAGCTAGAGAATGAGAGAAGCTTGTAGCCTTCTGCAAGTAGAAGCCTGCGTATTGGTATAAGACTGCATCTGTATAGAAATATTGTAAAAAGAAGTTTCTTATTAAAAGAAGATAGAGACAAATTGCAGCAGGTGGTTTCACCCACATTGGGTTTCCACCTTATATCTTGTGTTCATGTGTGTGATTTCCTGTACTGTTTACTGCACTTGATTATTGTTTTATGGTTCTGATACACAGATTAAGATCAGCTAACTAAATTAGGAGTCTGCAAGATATACATAGTTTTCTCTAAACACAGTTGCGTATATACGCAGGTTTAATTAACAGAAGTAGCCTATATAAATTTTTTTATGGAAATGAAAAATTGTTAAATTTCTAATACTAATTCAACCCCCTCCCCCCCTCTTAGTATTATTTCCAACAATTGGAATCAGAGCAGGTCCTTCAAAAGAAGCTTGATCACTTGAAGGAAGATCTATCATCATGTGCAACTACGAAAAAGAGGCATCCATCAGGCCACCAATCTTTGATGGGAGAAACTTCGTCTATTGGAAGGTAAGAACCACAACCTATCTTCAATCACTTGGCACAGAAGTTTGGGATATCGTGGAAGGAGGATACACTTTTCCATCAGCAACTCCTATAGATATGGTTGGTAAAAACCAGTATGAAACAAATGCAAAGTATGTCAATACTCTATTGGGGAGTCTATCTCAATCAAAATTCGTCAAGGTTATGCAGCTCAAAATTGCCAAAGAAATATGGGGCAATATCATTCTAAGTTATGAAGGAGACGATCAGGTAAAACGTGTAAAACTACAATCTCTCAGAATTCAATATGAAACTCTCAACATCCAAAATGATGAAAGTGTGATTAATTATTTCTTACATATAAATGAGATTGTTAATCGCATGAAAAACTTGGGTGAAGAAATAAATGAAGTTACTTTAGTTGAAAAGGTTCTAAGATCTTTGTCTTCTAAGTTTGAATCAAAAGTTTCTTCCATAGAAGAAAAGCAGAATCTTTAGAGTATTACCATGTCACAGTTGCACGGAATTCTAACTGCTTTCGAAATGAGAAAAGGGGGTCCATTAGACATGAGAGAAACCACATTCAAAGCTTTAGGAAAAGGAGAATACAATGAGACAGGACATACGTCAAAAGGAGAGGAAGAATTAAACTTTGTCAAGAACCTTCAACGGGGTTCTAGAAGATTCAAAGGTAAGCAACCTTTCAAATGCTTTTCTTGTGGAAGAGTCGGTCACTATGCAACCAAATGTCCTCATAACGATAAGCTTGATAAAGGTAAGGAACTAGTTAAATGGAACATAAAACAGAACGTAAGTAAGAAGAGCTATTATACACATGAAGACAACGATGGATTTTCAAATAGTGATGAAGATGAACATGGTAATGATTATAGACTTTTGATGGCTTTTGAAGATGATGATTTCTTGGATGCTAGAGATGAAGATGGTCTCTATGAAGAAATTTCTAAACTTAAAATTTGTTTAGAAGAACAGAGTATGATTATAGATACTCTAACATTCCAACTTGTTGAAAGGGAAAAACACAATGAAAAGTTAGAATGTGAAATTGTGGGACTTAGAAAAGATGTTGAGAAAACAAAAGCTCTTAATCTTAGATTTATTAAAGGATTTGAAACTTTATATGAGATTATCAAAGTGCAACGTTCTCCTCTAATCATTACAAATCTTGGATATACTGAAGAAGCATCTCAAGCACAGAAGCCATCCACCTCCAAAAGTTATCTTGATGCAGCAAGGAGAAGTGAACAGGTTGACAACCGTCAGCGAAAGAATAAAGAAGATCACTAGGTAAATTGGGGTCAATCTACTTCAAGGATGAACAGGAGCTACAACCAACCATATATAAATCATTCTCAATCTGCCTCAAGAATGAATGTCAATGGAAACTACAATCACCTGGTTGGTAGATTTGATAATTGCTTTCTCATGCCATAACTTTGGACACAAAACTGCTCAATGTGTTTCGTACAAGACCATCATGACTAGAGAAGCACGAAATCAAAGGAGTGTGACTGGGATCATGAAGAGGACCTACAATAAATTTTTTGCTCTTGAAAATGAAATAGAATGCTCTATTTGTAACAATTTCGGTCATGAATATTCTGAATGCAGGAGTAAGTTTCGGCAAACATCTTGGAAGGAGCAAGCTTCATTGGGTCTCAAAACATGGAGAAAGAAAGAACTACAACCAGAAAGATGTGGTATAGCCTTATATGTGGAAGGACAGGAAAATCAATGGTACATCGACAGTGGATGCTCGAAACATATGACAGGTGATAAATAAAAACTTCAGTCATATAGTGCCTTAGAAAAGGAAAGGAAGGTCTCATTTGGAAATGACACCCTTGCACTCATAAAAGGTAAAGGCTCTATTCTTTTAAAAGAAAAGGTCAAAGCTAGAAATTTTTTGTATGTTGATGGCTTAAAGCATAATCTATTGAGTGTTAGTCAAATGTGTGATCAAGGAAATGAGGTAGTATTTTGATCAAATGGATGTATTGTTCGTGAGCTTGATATAGGATAAACAGTGATCAAAGGCATAAGAACTCCAAATAACTTATACATACTCAAGGGAGGACAACAACAATGCTATCTAAGAAAAAATGATGAACAATGGCTATGGAACAGAAGATTGGGGCATCTAAACTTCCCTCAGATAAGGAAAGAATGCAAATATCAGGTTGTTCGCAATCATCCTGACATCAGAATTCCAAACAATACAATATGAAAATCATGTCAGTTTGTTAAGCAAACCAGAACTCACTTCCCTGAGAAGGAAGGATCAGCTAGTAGCCACTTGAACTTGTCCATACTAATTTATGTGGTCCATCAACGAAAAAGTCACCTTTAGGAGAAGAGTACTTTATATTGTTCAATGACGACTTTTCCAGGATGTGTTAGATAGGACTTCTGAAGTATAAAGACGAAGCTTTCAAAAAATTCAAAGCATTCAAAGCCTTGGTTGAAAATGAATCAGATCGCAAAATCAAATGCCTCAGGTCTGATTGAGGAGGGGAATTTATCTCGGATGAATTTTTTGACTTTTGTGAAGAATATGGAATAAGAAGGGAATTCTCTACTGCAAGGACTCCTCAGCAAAATGGAGTGGTGGAAAGGATGAACATAATGGTTCAACAAATGGCTCGTGCTATGATTAATGAATCTGGAACTCTTGCCACCTTCTGGGGTGAAGCTGCATTTGCTTCCGTTACTATTCTCAACAAAACAAAGGTCTGGGTAAACAACACTCAAACTCCTCATGAACTTTGGGATGGTAAGACTCCCACTGTAAAAAACTTCAAAGTTTTTGGAAGAAAATGTTACATCAAAAGGACTGATGAAAAGCTTGGAAAATTTGAACCTAGAGTAGATGAAGGCATTCTCCTCGGTTACTCTTCCCGAAGTAAATGATATAAGTGTTACAATAAAAGACTTTGTAAAATTGTTGAAAGTATTGATGTTGTGGTTGATGAAGCAGGCAACAAACCAAAGTAGGTAAAATTCAAAGATTTTGAAGATGATGATGAGGACTATCCTTCAACATCAAATCAGACTAATGCTGATCAAGAAACTTATGAGGCACCAAAAGAATAGATAAGGGTAAAAGAAAAGACTCCATCCAGGTACGTCTAGAAGAACCATCCAGAGTTTCAAATGTTGAGGTAGAAAGAGGTAGGTGTACAAACAAGAAGAACTATTACAGAAGCTTCAAGCTATCTAGCATTGCTCTCCTCTGTCGAACCATGGAATATAAGTGAAGCATGCAAAGATGAATGTTGGGTCAAGGCCATGAATGAAGAAATTGATCAGATTGAAAAGAATAACACTTGGGAATTGGTTCCTAGACCTAATGATAAGAATGCCATAGGGATCAAATGGATATTCAAAAACAAGCTGAATGAAAATGGAGATGTTATTAGAAACAAGGCTAGACTTGTTTGTAAAGGGTATGCTCAGCAATAAGGTATAGAATTTGTAGAAAATTTTGCACCAGTAGCTAGACTTGAAGCCATAAGAATGTTCCTTGCTCTTTCTAGCTTTTAGAAGTTCAAAGTATATCAAATGGATGTGAAATCTGCCTTTCTAAATGAAGGCTTAGAAGAAGAAGTGTATATTGAGCAACCAGATGGATTCATCCTTGGAAATGATCCAAAACTTGTATGCAGACTCGAAAAGGCTCTCTATGGTCTTAAATAGGCTCCAAGGGCTTGGTATTATCATCTGGACAAATACCTCTATCAACAAGGTTTTTCAAAAGGATCAGCAAATAACAATCTGTACATAAAAATTGACAATGATAAATTGCTAATACTTGTTGTGTATGTTGATGATATCATCTTTGGTAGCAATGAAGAAGCCATGATTCAAAACTTTGCCTCGGTGATGCAGAAAGAATTTGAAATGTCCCTGCTTGGTGAGCTCACATATTTTCTTGGTTTATAAGTCCAACAAAACAAAGATGGTATCTTTCTATCACAAACCAAGTACCTCAAGCAGATCTTGAAGAAATATGGCATGGAAGATGCAAAACTAGTATGTACCCCTATGGTAACAGGATGTAGCCTCAATGCAAATGATGAATCAGTAGCAGTACATCAACCAACCTATAGATCCATGATTGGTAGTCTTCTCTATCTAGCAGGTACCTGACTAGACATCATGCATGTAGTAGGAATAGTTGGAAGATTCCAAGAAAATCCAAAGGAAGCACACCTTCAAGCAATTAAAAGTATTTTCAAATATCTTCAAGGAACAAAAAACTATGGCTTATGGTATCCTAGAGACATAGATCTCACACTTCATGCATATACAGATGTAGATTGGGCAGGAAGCATGGATGACAGAAAAAGAACTAGTGGTGGTGCATTCTTTATGGGTTCTAGATTAGTATCTTGGTTCAGCAAGAAACAAAATTCAATTGCATTATCTATAGCTGAAGCAGAATATGTGGCTACTGCACCTTGCTACACACAATTCCTTTGGATGATGCAAACATTGCAAGACATTCAAATCACTTGTACTCCACCTATATCCATTTTATGTGATAATACAAGTGCAATCAGTATTTCAAAGAATCCAGTCATGCATTCAAAGACCAAGCACATACCTATCAAATATCATTTTCTCCGGGAACAAGTGCTTGAACAAAAGGTCAAATTGGGGAATGTTCCCTCCAAGGAACAAGTTGCTGTTATATTCAGCAAACCACTACCTGGGGAGACATTTGAATACCTCAGACAGAAGCTGGGAGTAGTTGATGCATTATCTTGCTGTTGACACTTATCTGTTTCAGAGAAAAGTGGTTGTACACGAGTTTCATGAAGAGCATCCGTATACATACACCTGTTTTTGTGGATACAGTCACGTATATGTTGGGATGAAGAAAAACAGTGGGCCAGACTTAGGATGAAAAGAGTCTGATATGGGTCTGACAGAGACCATCTGGCATAGGTTCAGGGGGAGCATATACTTCTAATAATGCATTGTCGGCATTATATTAGAAGATCTTGGTACAAATTCACAGTTGCTTTTGATTCAAGTGGAACAGGTGCAGAGGGAGATCATGGTTAATGGTTCAGATGATGATTGACAGATGTTGCTGATGATAGTTGTTAATGACTATCATAGTATTGTCTTAGATATTTGGTTTCTATGTCATGTATTTCTTTTATTATCAAGGTCATGTAACGACCTATTTTGGTTCCCCACTATGCCTGGATGGATGATGTAATATTCTTGTTGTATCATGTATAAATTTTTGTTATATCCCCATGTGTTTGGGTGGATGAGTCAATTTTGGTTGGAAGATGGATGTATGTATGAGCCTTTGGTGATAGGAAGGTCATTTATGATGTATAGAGTCAAGTTCTTTCTTGTAGAACATCTTTTTACAGACCTTGCCTACAGTCAGGGGCAGCGTGGACAACACAACAGAGCAGAGATTTCAGCATGTACTCAGGGGGAGCATAACCCCTTGCCCTTGATGACAAAGGGGGAGAATGACTTTGAGTGACTTGGGTTTGCCATCAAGTCCAAAGGGGGATATTGTTGGCATTATGACACAGGATTGGCACTATGGCACAGGTATTTTCCTTGATGGCAACTCACTCGGAAAATCACTCAGATGATAATTCAGGATCACAGGCTCTCAGAATAAAGGAAAAGGAGGTATACGCAGGTTCCCGTTGACCAAGCCGCATATACACGCAGATTCACAGACCAAAAGGCACGTATGCGTATACATACACTTTCATGCACAGAAAAGCACGTATAGTTTGGAAAATTTGGTTTTGGTCCTTGGTATTTGGACCTATGGTTTTGGACCATGGTATCTCGTCCGAAGTGTTGAACCCATGTATTTGGACCTAGGTATTGGTTCTAAGAGGTTTTGGATCATGGTATTGAGTAAGGCCTAAGACTATAAAAGGGGAAGGAGATCATTAGGTAAAGGCACTCAAGAATTGAATATCTTATGATGAGCAAGATCTAGAATACTGGTCATTGGGTTATGGTGCATAGTTGGATCTGAATTGAGGAGGAACCTGAGTGCTAGAAGAAGGATAAGTTCTATTGATGGGTCGAGATCTCAAGGCTTGAAGAGAAGTATCTTTGTGTGATTTTGATCTATTATATTTGGCGCATGACTTGATCTATAAATCTGATGATCTGGGTATAATTGATGCCTGAATAATTGAAAAGGGTAAATTATCTTTTATAGATTTGTACGCAGTTTCAACATAGAAAAGGCGTGTATATACGCTAGTTCAGTAATGCATGTAGGTTCTACATGGTTAAGTAGGTTCTACATGGTTAAGTAGGTTCTACATGGTTAAGTAGCGTATGTTGTTATCAAGAAATCTAGTGTCCACTCGGAGCTACTAGTCCCACTAAGACTGGTAGCTATCTTAGAAACAAACAAACTAAAACTACTTTCGCTTTCCTTTATGAGAAGTAATAAGAGGGGAACAAAAGACACCAACCTCAATCTTGCGCTTGGTTCCTTGCTTGGTTCCTCTCCTTTCTGATAGATCTTTGTCGCTTCTTCTTCGTCTACCCAGCTGTTATAGCTCCAAATCTCACTATTATGGTTTGTGATGCTGCACTCATGGCCTAGGGCAACCCCTCCTTCCAGACCTGGTCCAAAATTTAAAAAACAGTGTTTTATCCCTTATACGCGACATT
>APFE031037164.1:0-17091 GCA_000404065.3 Pinus taeda | reverse complement strand
TTATTATTTTTATTTATTTATTTTTTTAATATTTATGATTAAATTATATTTTATTTAAGTTTGAATGAAGATTTTTATGAGTGGGAATGAAGTTTTCTTTTAATGGGAAAATAATTAAATTCAATTTCATTTAGATATGAATGAGGATATTTATGAGTGAGAATGAGGATTCTTTTAAGCCGGAAAATAATCAAATTTAACGAGGATACTTATGAGCGTGAATGAGGATTCTTTTAAGCCGAAAAATAATCAAATTTAATGAGGATACTTATGAGTGGGAATGAGGATTCTTTAAGGCGAAAAATAATCAAATTTAACGAGGATACTTATGAGCGAGAATGGGGATTCTTTAAGCCGGAAAATAATCAAATTTAACGAGGATACTTATGAGCGAGAATGAGGATTCTTTTAAGACGGAAAATAATCAAATTTAACGAGGATACTTATGAGCGGGAATGAAGATTCTTTTGAGTGGGAATGATGATTCTTTTAAGCTGAAAAATAATCAAAGTTAACTTCATTTAACCCAGAATGAGGATTCTTATGAGCGGGAATGAGGATTCTTTTAAGCGAGAAAAAGAAAAAAGGAAATTATAAAAGGGCACAACTTTGTTCTAGTAAAGGGATAGGAAAAGCCATACAAGGAATGCGAGAAGAAGTACTGTGAGGATACTTATGAGGGGGAATGAGGATTCTTTTAAGCTAGAAAATAATCAAATTTAATGAGGATACTTATGAGCGGGAATGAAGATTCTTTTGAGCGGGAATGAGGATTCTTTTAAGCGGAAAATAGTCAAATTTAACTTCTTTTAACCTAGAATGAGGATTCTTATGAGCGGGAGTGAGAATTCAGGATTCTTTTAAGCGAGAAAAAGAAAGAAAGAAATTATAAAAGGGCACGACTTTGTTCTAGTATAGGGATAGGAGGAGCCATACAAGGAATGCAAGAAGAAGTATTGTGTGTATGTGGAATATTTGGGTAAAATGCAGCGATGTGGAATGTTTGGGTAAAGATGCAGCAATAGTGTATAGCTCTGATAAGAAGATGACAAGAATCTTTGGGTAGAAGATGGCTAAAACTTTGGGTAGAAGATGGCTTTAGCCGGAATGAGGCTTCTTTTAAATGGGTAAGAGGAGCAAGAAATTATAAAAGACCCTTTGTTGTAGTAGAGGGATAAGGAGAGGGATACAAGGAATGCAAGAAGAAACACTCTGTGTATGTGGAATATTTGGGTAAAGATGCGATTTTGGGTAAAATGGAGCCACAATATAGAGTCCTGATAAGAAGATGACAGGATCATGGTTTCAGGTAAGTTCCTGCAAGTTATTCTTTTTTTGTTGATTTGCATGTTTTTTATAGACTTCTCTTCAAATTCTTTAAAAATCAATTTAAATAAAAATTTTGATTTTGTGTTTTATTAGTTGATTTCTATTTGTGATTATGTAAGTATATTTGATTTTTTTTGTTGTTTTACACAATATGCACTTTTGATGGTTAAAATATGGTTTTATGGATGATTTTTTTGCTTATAATAGAACATGAATAGTAATAGTAATATCATAGCCCTAACCCTAATTTTATAGTAGATATTTTTTTTAAGAACATAATTATTTGCATCATTGTTAATCCAAAATTCCGTTCCAGCACTGTAAACCCAAAATTCCCTTTTCTATTGAAAAGAAAGAAAAATTCCTAACCCTAACCCTAACCCTACTTTTATAGTTGATATTTTTTTTAAGCAAATAATTATCCTCATTAATATAAATCCAAAATTCCTTTACATCCCTATAAATCCAAAATTTCCTCTTCTATAGAAAAAAAACAGAAAAAAAAAATCCCAAAATCCCTAAAAGCAAAAAGAATTAAAAATTAAAAATCTCGCTCCCCCTTATCATGTGCTCTTTTTCACCACCATACTGATGTGCTCTTTTTCACCACCATACTGCTGGGAAGGAACAGTACAACACATTCGAAAGGAAAGTAGGCTATCCCTGTTGATATCTAATAGCAGCGCGTAATGCTTAGGAAAAGAGTCGATGAATCCACTGTAGAATGAGCCAGTGGATCCACTTTAAAATATGTTCTATTTTTGCAGCCCTAGAAAAGGCATCAAACCCTAGTACGTTCTTTGAAATCTAAATACCTTCATAAACAGATTTTCTGACTAGAAATGTGTTCAGATAAGAGTCTCTTGTGAAACTTCAATATGTTGTGATACAACAGATGAGGCAGCCAATATAGAGATCAAAGATACACAGGATTATGTTGAAGAGATATAAAGAACAAAACATTTAAAACCATAAAGGGCACGAATCAAAACATAATGTTAACCACAGATTTACAGCACACTAAAGAAAGAAATAAAAAATATTTAGTGCAAGTCTCCATATCCTATGATGCCGCAGATCAGAGAGCCAACTTGAAGGTTGAATAAAGGATCCAATGGAAGAGATTTAGAGACTAAAACCTAAAAGAACATAAGGATATCTATACTAAGTTACTGAAATGGGAAAAGGAAATCAGAGGCAAATAGGAACAGAACTAACAGAACTATAAATTGGTTACAGGACTCTGGACCATCTTAACAGAAAAATGGAAGAGCTTCCAGAGGGTTTCAGCAAATTTAAATGAACTCACTTCTGATCTCTCAGCTTATATATTAGTAATGTACAAGTGTACTGTCAAGATAGGAATGGGAACCAGAGTAACAAAAAGGGGGGCTTTTGGTTTCAGGGGATAAGAAATCTAAACAGAGTACCTTTCCAAAATATATTATAGATAAAATCAATCAATAATCTTGTAATAAATTGTCAAGAAGGAAATGGAAATGAGAACATAAGCTAAACTAGAAACAAGTCTTTTGCTGAAGCTTCTGGTAGAATAGACTACATGAATCTCACATTGATGTCATATGTAGAATAAACTACATGAATCTCACATTGATGTCATATCTTCTGGTAGCATGGACTACATGAATCTCACATTAATGTCATATTGAGAGAAGGTAAAACCAAACCGTGTATGTGGAATTTGCTAAGTTGCGAAGACATTCATTCTAGGTTACTGGAATGGGAAAAGGGAAACAAAATGGGAAGTAGTAATGAAATTATAAATTGGCCTAGAAGGTTTCAGGGAATCTAAATGAAACCCTTTCTCTTCTCTCAGTATATATTATAAATTTGATTGGTAATGTACAATTGTGGTGTCAAGATAGGAATGTGAACAAAAATGTAGCAAGAAATGGGCTACTTTTCAGGTGATAAGAAAACTGGAATAATCACCTTTCCAAAATATATTGTAGATACCAATATATTACTAATCTAGATTTTACTAATTATTATCTATCATATGGGGAATTTCTCATATTTGACTAATCCATGTCTCTAATAAACCCAAAAGAAAAACAATGAAAGTCTGACTTACTGTATTGAGGTTCTTTGAATTCCATAAATGGTCTCCATTTTACGGGCATTCTTCCTACTGCTTAATGACACGATTTTTGCAGTCAAGCGATGCACAACCAACTTCATATGATGTCATTTGTTTTCACAAGGTTTGCATTTATTCTATCATATTATATTATAGTAATTTTTACAAATAAATTATTATAGATATGAATTGAAAAAAGATAAAATAATAAAATTTACGGAAACTATATTATGCAAAATGGCTTTAGTTCATTAATATTTTTTTTGGCCTTTTGCCTAGTTCAATGGATATATATTATGGGTTAGCGTAATAGTATATTAAAATGATGTGATACCTTAACCTAAAACTTATGCAATTCTTGGGGATAATTTATGCAATTCTTGGGGATTGATAACATTTTTGTACTGAAGGCTCATATCATATGAAGTTGGTTGTGCATTGAGTGATTGGAAAGTGCATTTCACTGGGACATATGATCAATGATTTAAAGTGGACATCATCAATGATTCAACCAATCAATTGTATGTACAGTTAAATGGAACCCAAGAGAGTAAGTAACACTTCTATTGCTTTTCTTTCTTTTGGGAGTAGAAGAAACCTGGGTTATGCTAGTTGCAATGAGACATTCTCATTGCAGGGATAATGATTTAATAAAATGTTGATTGTTCTGTTAATCTGGAATAGTTTATAGTGTTTGACTATGTTAATCTGGAATAGTTTATAGTTTATAGTGTTTGGCTATGTTAATCTGGAATAGTTTATAGTGTTTGGTGTTTGACTATTGTGATGCTCTGTTGCTTAAATTTCTTATATAACATCAAATGTCTTATGTAATCTGTTTTTCATAGTCTGTTAATCTGGAATAGTTTTTTGACTAAAATTTCTTATATAACATCAAATGTCTTATGTAATCTGTTTTTCTTGACTTTATATTTCTACAGATGTCCATCTCAAGCATAATGATTTTAAAATGTAGTTTGTTCTGTTAGCGTGAAATAGTGTAGAGCCTTTCATTTGACTATTGTGATGCTTTGTTGCTTAATCTGCCTGTAATATCAAAATAGTTTATGTCATGTTCTTTTCTTAGTTTATACCATTACAGATGGTACGAGAGACCTATCCTATGTTATGCTATTAGCATCTTCTTGATCCTATTCTCATCTCATTCTCATCTCAACATTATATTTGTACGTTACTGATTGATTTTAAATGCATATTATACCTTGGACAAGGGGATGTGTGTTCATGTTAATATTTTCCAATTTGGTGTCTTGGCTGTAACATAACCCGGAACCCTCAATATCATTACATTCCTATTTTGTGTTCTCTTTTTCATTTTCTAGTTTCTGATAATAAAGAGTGGGTGTCCTTGCAACTTGGCAATTTATAGGCATTCTCTGTTTAGTTTAAACCTCTATTAATATGTATTCCTATGACCTGAAGTACGATATTTTCTGAATAGACATCATGTGTCTGACTACACGTGTGATCACGTAAGAGTCTCTTGATGAAACCTCAACATATCTGAATAGACATCACGCGTCTGACTAGACGTGTTATCACGTAACATTCTCTTGTCAAACCTCAATATCCTGAGTATGTGTGCAGGAAAAAAGATCACATATTTGGATGAAGTGATGAGGTTTTTTTTAAAGTAGTTTTTACAAAGTTAATTACTTAAGAATTTAAGGAATTTAGTTTTTTTTGAAACATTAAAAATATTTAGTTTTTTTTGTTGTTCTGGAAAAATTCATAATGAAAATGGATGTGCATGGATTTTTCACGTCTAAAAGTATAAAAGATATAGAAAACAACAAATTGATAAGATGGAATATATGGTTAGAAAAAATTGATATTGAGTTTGATTATAGAGCAGGTAATAACAATGTTTTTATTGATTTCTTAGTCAGGGAATTTCAAGTGCCAATCAAGATAGTGAAAATGGTAGCAAGCAAGCTCTTATTTATTTCTTAATTAGGGAATTTCAAGTGCCAATCATGCTAGTGAAAATGGTAACAAGCAAGCAAGAATCAAGAGAGCAAGAGAATCCAGATATTTTGGGTCTTACTTGCAGAATAAAGACATGTCCAACAGAAATTCAAGAAAAAATATTTGAAAAATGGGCTTATCAATCCAATTCATATGATAACACAGAAGAATGGAGAAGCAAAGGATATTGCACCACCTACATAGATAAAAGTGACAATGGAAGGGTTTATTTGGAATTCTACAGGGCACATATAGATGATTGGTCTTCTTTATTAAATTTTCTTAAGTTTCATAAAGAAGTCATTATTGGCTTTGATTGTAGCCTTTTGATGAACAATCCATGGAGTTCTTTATTTGAAATATTTATTGCCAAATATGTTCCTTGCACTGATGAAAGCCTCAAAGATGCGGATTTAATCATAGTTCTTCAATCAGATTTGAAAGATGCTGCACGATTTAACTTATGCTTCAAGTTTGCTATTACATTGGAAAGTATCAAAGTATCTTCACTTGATCAGAAATCAAATCATGAAGAACCAAGATTCCAAATAAAATCCACTTTTTCCAGCTACCCCATATCTGAAGAAATATTTGTTAAGTGCTTAAGAGAGAGTCCTTTTGAAAGATGTTTCTCTTATCATATCATGGAATATGGCTCAGATCTAGAAGAAGATGATCCAAATGACATGATACCTCCTACTAGTTGAGCAAAGTGAAGTAGGTGGGTGTTATATAATAATACCATGATAGTTGGCATGTGACTATCTAGTTGTGTTGTCAAAGTCATGTTTACTTTTTGTCTTCTCAAGTTGTATGGACAATGTTGAGTTTTTAACAGGGTTTCCAAATCCTTCCTAGTGTGTTATAAAAGGAATGTTCAAGATCATTATTAGAAATTCCGTGTATCTAGAGCCCAATCTACTAAGATATTTTCCAAATTACTGGTTTTGCAAGAAGAATTAGTGTTGGAGTTTGTATCAAATATCGGGTTTCTAAGCTTCTTGAATTTTGCAAGACTTTCTTTAATATAAGTAGTAATTTTTGTATCTCTCAATTTTGTATATGTATCAATATAAATATTAAGTTCTCTAAAGTTTTTGGGTGCTATAGAAATTCTTTGTTTTAATATGTATTTCAACTTTTATGATATGGATTACCCTTTAAGTATGTTTAAGAAATAATATTAAATTATTTAGTCTATAAGATATTGTAATTTTTTTTAAATTGAGTGGATTTAGTATTATTTTAACTTTTTCCTATTATTTAAATTATTATTTTTCATTCTTAAATAAGAATTCCTTTTAAAATATAATTAATTATTTTTCCTTCTTAAATAATAAGTTTTCATAGTCCAAAAATTTAGATCAAACAATGGGTTCTTGATTTGAATCCCCTAAATTAAGCATTATTTTATATCAACAAATTTATTGTGAATGCCATTTACAAATATGAAAAAGCAATATATATATTTTTTTTATAGTCCAAAAATTTAGATGAATCAACTATTGTTACTGTTTTTAGGTATTACTTCTTATAAGTGGGTTCTTGATTTAAATCCCCTAAATATAGAATTCTTTTATATCAACAAATTTATTATAAATTTCATTTACAAATATAAAAAAATGATTCTTTAAATCTTATAAATGATTTATTTTTAAAATTTTACTCAAGAAAAAATAAAAAACTTAATTATTCAAATGATAAAAACAAAAACTTAAATGATTTTTTTTGATAAAATATGTTTTCCCTTTTCCTCACATTTGATAAAAACTTAAAAACAAATCAATATGTATAAGAAATAATGATTCATTTAGTTTTTTTTTTTTTTTTAATGGTGATTAATATATTTTTTATAATTTTTTTTAATATTTTTATAGTTTTTATGATCATTATCTGTCTTAAATAAACTAATTTTATCTATATCAATATCATACATTGGTGGAAAATAAAATTTTAAATTACTCTCATGTATAATATTTGCAAACTCACTTTAAATTTTAATTTATAAAGTTTAATATATGAGATTCACTTCCTTTTATTAATTTATTGATAATCTGGTTTTTGTTGTTAGAATATCTCATCCTTTGTTTTTTTTTTAATATAACACTTTGTTGTAATATTTTTTTCAATATAATTATATTTTCTAAATTAAATTAATTATAAAAGTAATGTGATCATTTTATTTATTTGTTATTTTAATTTGAAGATTTGAATTCAATAAATACAAAGCTTTCTATATAGTAATGTAAAACTACGTGTATCATTAAAATTTTCTTATTTAAATTTTCTAAGCTTTTCTAGGTGGTAAAAAGTAATACATTTTAAATCATTTCATTTTATATCTCATTCATGTTTTTATGTGCCATATTTGTGTTTCTTTTTATGACCTTTGTCTTAATGTGCATCTGCATATTGTATCACACTTTGTGTCCCTAACATGCTTTGTGTCTATATTTATAGCGTATGTCCCGTGGAGATCATATTCACGCCGATACTATAGTAGGTAAACTTGAAGGGGAACGAGACGTAACTTTAGGGTTGTTGATCTACTGCTTGATGATTTTCTAGAAAAGATCGAAGTCGTGGTATTTACTTCACTCAAGAATTGGTATCTATGCTAGGTGTTATGCCCGTAGCTTCAGGAGTATCACGTTGGCATATGCCTGCCTTACCGAGATCTTGGGGATATTTCGTACTACAGTTGGTGGGGGAACTATTTGCATGCTTTTATCTAAAAGTGAGGTTTTGTTTGCATCCTATCAAAATTGAGGTATTATTTTTGTACTTGTATTAACATTCACATGGCTTTATTTGCATCTTATCCAAAATTACGGTGTTATTTTTATCATTGTATCAACATTCTCATCTCATATTAATCCTTATGTCATGATTTTCATCTTGAGACTCAAATTCTGTAAGTTTTACATCCACGCACCTCAATTTGTGTCTTAGTTTGAGTTCTTATGTCCCCCTTTCATAATAGTTTATTCCCTTGCATCCTTATTGTGTCATTTATGTGTCCTTGCATGTTATTTTACATCCAAAGCATCTAATTAATAACTTATCATGATTAAGTAAAATAATAATAATAATAATAGTTGTTAATTAATTATTATTCAAATTTATTGTTAATTATATTGAAAATTTTATTTAGTTGTAATAATTTATTTTCACTTATACATCTTTTTTTATATCAAACATATAAGGTTAATGAAATAGATAGATCTATTTTTAGTTAAGATGTGTCTAATCTAGGTAATATCATTCGACCAATTTCATGACATAACAAAAAATTCACATATAGATACACTTTGATGAAATTTTAGTTCAAATGAATACATACAGAGTAAATTTTGTTCTTGCAATAAATAACCCAGTGCTATCCCAATGTATGTCAACTATCTAGAAATATAATTAAAGTAATCTTAGTGATAACGATGAGAGAAATGTTATTGTAGAAATAAGGGTTTCAACCCTCGCACACCTCAAGGTGTTTCGACTACTTTTTTTCTAGTAATAGATTAAATGCTAACATTCCAAGTTCCTTTAGCCTCTATTGTCAAATTTCCTCTAGTCCCCTTCAAATTTACAAATATTGAGGTTGTCCCATCCATATCTCTCTTCATGCCTACAAAAATGATATCGTCCTCTATGCTTGCTACCTCTATACTTTGATACCCCTTAGTGAATGCTAACACATCAAATCCTTTGGGTTTCCAACCCATAAAGTTAGTCTTACACATTATTCAAGAACACCCTATCAATGGGAAAACTTGTTGGTTTTTTATATCATCCCTCCCTATGTTAACTTGTTGGTTTTTTTAGATCAATGGGGAATCTTTTTGGTTTGTTATATCGTCCTCTATGCTTGCTACCTCTAGACTTTGATACCCTTAGTCAAAGCTAGCACCTTAACTCCTTTGGGTTTCCAAACCATAGCTTTAGTCTTACACATCATTCAAGGCACCCTATTAATGGGGAAACTTGTTGGTTTGTTATATCATCACTCCCCTTCATAAAGTGTCCAATTCATCAAAGAATTTTTAATTCCCTCCATAACAATATATTAAGATGCAACAATCTAGATGGATTTCTTTCATCATCATTAACTAATTTGTACATTCAATGGGATTTTTACCAAAGTTAGTAGATTCTCATAACTAGATATTGATAACTTGGAAATCAAAAATTCAAAAGGAGGCATGCCTTACCCATGTACCGTAGGGTTATTGTAGTGAAATTTAACTTGGTGAAACATTTGGACCTCATCAGTGGCACTAGACCATGGCTTTAGGTATATTTTGGCTTGTGTATGAAACTCTAATTCCTAATATTTGGTCCCCTCTATGATTTCTCTCTCTCCATAGCTTTATTATGAGTAAGACATCCCAACATCTCTCTCCAATGTTGGGGTTTTGATTCTTTGAAAGTAATTGGAAATTAACTTGAAAATTCCATTTCAAGAGTGAAGAAATTTAGCAAAATAAACTGCCACATATGCTTAATTTTTTGTGTGGAAATTGAATCCTCCATTGAATTCCCATCAAAGATCAAACTAGGAAATGATTACACTTTGTTTGATTCTTTGGACCATAAATAATTGATTCTTGTTGCAAACCATATTCTAGTAATATGAATGTTGACACATATTTCCCCGAGGTTGAAACCCTAAACAAGATAAAAACTATAGAAAATCCCAACCTGATAGATGGGGACATCAAAGTAATATTATTTATTTATAAAAATTCCCTTGTGGAGACCTCCCCATCATCTCTAAATGGAGCATTATTATGGATGGAGAGCTCCAAATCATACCCATATATATTAAAAAAGCAACACCAATATTCGCCATAGAAGGTAATAGAAGGAGAAGAAATCACCCTCATTACTAAGAAAATTTCTACAAATTAATAAGACTCCAACGACCCTCAAGGATAATTTAGAAAAAAATGATCTTAGATGATCTATACCATGTGAAAAAATGAACCCTACACAAACTCCTTACTTAGCATGAGCATAACACTTCCATCCCACCCTAAGAACTTTTAAAGCCCCACGCATAGAAAATATAGGAAAATGTTGCATATTTAGAGTTTCATTATATCCCTCAACCCCCTAAGGAAGACAATCAAGCCCTTGAGTACTCCCCACTCAGTAAAATATGCAAGGATGCAATAGACGTCCAGATGGATTTCCAAGAATGGCTCACACCCTTCCATGAAAAATGGAAGAATGGATGAAAATAACAAAGAAAAAACACAAATATTTATAACGAACGCACGTCAGTTTATATGACTCGACAATGGAATAGGAAACTTAATCAATATTTTTACCTTTACAAGCTACTTTGTAATCGATTCGTATGGATTCATACAAGTTCCTTAAATAATTCAATAATTCTAAAATAAAAAAATAAAAAAATCTTCACTTTAACATCCCACACTCTCTTTTGAGGAAGGTGAAGAACCCAATCAAAAGAAACTACATTAATTATTTGCACTCTATTATGTTTTATTACTAACTATATGAACAATCCACAACATCCAAATCATACAATTATTTTTTTATGTTTAGAAAAAAAAGGTTATAATCACAAGTTTCACGATCCATTATTAGAATATCATCACAAGCATTTCCCTCATCAATGTGTAAGAGTGAAATAAAAGAACCATTTAATTAATTAAAGTATTCTCAACCTTGTAACATGATGCAATTAAAAATTTAAGATTTTAAGGAGGGAAATGCCTCTAACATTGGCATGATTTTCCTTGAGTTAACTAATTGTTCACTATTTTCTTAGATCAGTGCCCTATGCTTTATTGCAACCTCATTTTGTGGCTACTTTGTCTTGTCTGGAGGCCACCCTAAAATCCTTCATTTGAATACCAATACCGGACTATGAAGAACTTAGGCCCGGTTGATTTCTTTCCTTGCTTCTAAGATAGGCATCATACAAAATTATAGCATAATGATATGGAATGTCCACATCTTTTCTATGCCTTTATTCTACAAGGGAAATTAGTCATGGCTCATCCAAATCCATATATTCTGGTAGGGCTTCTACTTAAGCTTCTTCAAAAGGGGAACTAATCATTTCCTGTGGTGTTGTGTGATGCTTCTTAACCTGCAAAGTAATACCGAACAGAGAATAGGCGGAGAAAAGATACACAAAACACAGAATATGCGAAGAAAATATACCCAAAACACAGAATAGCATAGAATGATCGAATACTCCTCGTGTAACCAAGAAGTGATTCAAAGTAACTAAGAGTAGCTACGAGAAGCATAGAATGTTCTCTCTCTCCTTTTGTTTCCTTTTCCTTAATTTTCCTTTGCATGCATATTCTTGTCTCTTCATCTTCCTTTTCTCCTATTTTTCTTTATTTCTTTAATTAATTGTCATTTATTGTCTTTTTCTTTTGCCAATGTCAATACCTATTTCCACATCCAATAATAAGCCACAAGTGATTCCCATTATAATGTTTTTCCCTCCATTCAGCTTAGAATATGTGTCTCATGACCTTGGCTTGATTATTTAAATGGAAAATAAAACTTGGGTTGCTACATTTGTACCTAGAACATCTTTCCATGACCAAGGTTCCCAAGCACACGTTGGCATGCCCTAGCGAAACATAGCACTCCCTTAGCATGTGGTTGCATGCCCCGAAAGACCTTGGCAAGCATTGACATACATGAGAACTTTGCATTCATTGACACATGGTATGTATTGGAACCTATTGTAAGTGTGCCTAGCATGCCCCTTTTGAAGAAGGTAAAGCCCTCACTTATTAACCCTCTTATGTGTTCATTTCTTTGCATTCTAGCTTACTTCTCTCATTTTTTTCCTTGACACTCCTTGACACATGTTGGGACACCCTAGAACCCTACACATCTTAGCATGTCTTAGAACCTAGCATTCCTTGGCACTATTTGGCATGTGTTAGCATACCCTTAAACTCCATAACATGCTTTGGAACTTATTGACATGCCTTGGTATTCCCTAGCATGCCTTACTACTACCTATCATACCCTATCACTCCCTCCTTAACGCACCTAGCACTCATTGGTAGTCCCTAGCACACCCTTATATTCATTCATTTCCATGCATTTTAACCTAGTGCTTCCTTGTGTTTCCCTAGTACTCCCTAATACTCCTTGGTGTGCATTGACACTCTCTGGCACTCTTCGACATGCCTTTCCACTCCATAGAATGTCTAACACTCCTTGACACACATTAGCAATTGCAAAGTCTTTGCATGTCTAGCATGCATTGATATTCCTTGGTATGTTTTGGCATGGTATAAGATTAAAGTTACTTGAGATCAATTATTGGAAAATAGGAGAGAAGTAACAAAGGAAGATTTGGCACTTAGAATGCACTAACACTTGGAATATGATATGTTTTGGCACCTAAATTACTACGAAAAAGGCCTTTACAGGTGGTTTGGCTTGTGGCGGTCTTCCAAAACCACCTCTAAAAGTGTTTTTATGGATTTAGGAGCGGATTTTGAAACCCCCCCAAAAAGTCATGAAATTTTGAACTTTTTTAGGAGGTTTTCTAACAACCACCTCTAAAAGTGATTTCTCCTGAATTTTGGAGTGATTTTTTAAGTTATTGCTCCTAAATATATTTTTCATGGTTGTATTTTGAAACCCACCTCAGAAAGTCATGAAAATTGAGCTTTAGCGGGGGGGTTGGATTTCTAACATCTTCCTCTAAAAGTGTTTTCTCATGACTTTTTTTTTGCCCAGAGGGGTAGGGCTTAAATGAATTCCCTTAAATAAATTTTTCATGGTGGTTTTTAAACCCCCCCCCACCCCCACGCACCCCGAAAGTGATGAAAAATAAACTTTTTTGTGGCAGAGGGTTTCTAACAACCGCCTTTAAAAGTGTTTTCTCATGACCTTTGTTTGGGGAGGCAGTGAAATTATTGCTCCAAATTACATTTTTCATGGCAGTTTTTTGACAAGCCCCTAAAATTCATTAGAAATAAACTTTTGAAGGAATTTTTTGAAACTTCCGCCCCTCCACACAACACCACCCCGCCCCCTCCCCCCCCTCTCAAAAAAAAAAAAAAAAAAAAAAAAATTCTCATGAGAATTGAACATTTGGAGGCGGTCATTTAACAACTAGCTCTAAAAGTTCAATTCTCATGAATTTTTTTTTTGTGGTGGGTGGGGGGGGGGGGGGGCAGAGGGTGTCAAAACCACATCCAAAATTTCAATTCTTGTGAATTTTAAGGGGGATTGTTTGATAAAACCCCTTAAAAATCATGACAATGTAAATTTTGGAGGCAATTTTGGACAAATCTCCCCCCCCACCCAAAAAAAAAAAAATAGTCATTAGAATTGAACTTTGGAGGTGGTTGTTAATTGATCGCCTCCAAATGTTCAATTCTCATGAAGTTTTGGGGATTGGGATCTTTTAGCGTATTGAAAGGGGTAAGGGGACATTAGGGTAGCATGAATGGGTATAAGTGAGAGGTTTGAGCATGGTTTACTTAGATCTATAATCCTCGCATTAAAGAATGAGAAGGGACCTTAGGACCTCATGGCATAGGGGCTATGGAGCTTAGAGGGAAGGAAATGAGAGTAATTGATAGGGGAACTCCCAATAGTTGTGTTAAGGGGATTAGGAGCCCCATTATCACAACCCATAACAACTAAATTCCTCCCGTTAACCCACATGCCATAATCCCTTAACCCCTACACTCATAATGCATAACCCATTAACTCCTTGATCCCTTAAACCCTAAGCAACTAACCCCTAAATTAGAATCCTTGAACAACCCTTAAAAGTCATGACAATGTAACCTTTGGAGGAAATTTTCGACAACCCCCCCCCCAAACAAAATTACGAGAATTAAAATTTTAGAGGCGATTGTTAAATGATTACCTCCAAATATTAAATTCTCATGAATTTTGGGAGAAGGGGATATTTTGTTGTATTTAAAGGGGCAAGGGGAAATAAGGCTAGCATGGATGGGTAGAAGTGAGAGGTTCAAGCATGATTTACTGAGATCTATAATCGTAGCATTAGAGAATCATAAGGGACCATAGGACCTAATGAAATAGGGTCTACGGGGGCTAGAGGGAAGACAACAAGAGAAGTTGATAACAGAACCCCCAATATTATGATAAGGGGCCCCATTATCATCACCCATAAGCCCTTAACATATAACTAAATTCCCTATATTCTTAACCCCAGAGCCATAATCCCTTAACCCATACACTCATAACTCATAACCCATTTAAGCCCTTGATCCCTTAAACCCTAAGAAAATAACCCCTTAACCCGTAACCCTAACTTACAATCCTTGAAAACCCTAAGACCTCACCCCTTATCCTCATAAAATCTTACACTTAACCTGTAACCCCTATCCCCTAAACCCCTAACCCCTTAACTAGTTGACACCTAAATCTCATAACCCTTAAGCACTTAGCCCCTAAATCTTGTGACCCATAAGCCTTTTGTACTTAACCTTTAACCTCAGAAGCCCTTAACCACTAAATCGTTAACCTCTAACCCATAAACCCTTGAAACCTCAATCCCTTGGCCCTCAACACCCTCATACCTTACTCTTTACTCTTAACCCCTAACTCTTAAACCCATAAACTCCATTAACACCTAGAACCCCTAAACTTTCCTCCTAAACTATATGTGGTTCAACACTAATTTTCTTGGTCATATTAGGTTTCTGTTCACTAAACCATCAAAATAAAACCTCCAAGCGCTACTAGGGTCTAAGGAAAAGAGCCATAAGGTCCTCAATATGATTTACATTTATGGACAGTCACATTTCCCCCAAATATCCTCGACATATTTTCTTTCAAAGGGAAATTGTATGGTCCTATAATGTCCACAAATTCATCTAAGCTCACAGGAATAAAGTAATTATCATCTCCATGCACGACCCAAATGTAATTCATGTCCACTCAAAAGAAAAAAGAGGATATAAGTTTGACCCTTTAGCTATCATCATCCTTTAGCACTGGTCCATTATCTTACCAAATGTATGGGTAACAATCCCATAAAATTCTACAATATTTCTAAAAGGTTTTGTCCACAACATGCTCAAAACAACATTCAAATTCCCTTAGTTTTCTCCAAGTGATCTATTTGAAACTGACACAAGCATTCCTCAACTACATGAATGGTGCAATCTTCAAGTTATCCATATCTAGGTTCATCCTATTTTGACCCTCTTTTGTGTGCCTTCAATACAAAGTTGACCATGGTCATTTTCTAATTGGATCTACATTTTTCATCTAGTGAGAATGCCACCTCGTTCTTTAAGAATGGCTTGCTTCTAAACAAAATTACACTAATACTCTAAACATATATGGGTCTAGAAGATACATTAGGAGAAGAAAACATAGGTAAAACACAACCTTATTTGTCAAACATAGGTCAAACATATAAAAAATTTTAAATAGTATACACATGTAATTCTTACATTGTTGGATGGTTTTGGATTAAATCCACCATTTTATTTCCCCATCTCCATGGTAGCTTTTCATTCCATTAATTATTCAACAATTGCTTTCAATTTTCCAAGTTCCTTGTCTTTTACTCTCAATTTATATTTTGTATCATAAAGTTGAAGTTGATTGGAGAACTCTCAATAGTTGTGATAAGGGGATTAGGGGCTCCCTTATCACAATCCATAAACCCTAATGCATTTAACCCCTTAGCCCAGGGGGGCCAATGGTGTAATTGTAGGGGCATTGAGACAAAATTTAGGGGTTTATAACATTAGGAGAAATTGAATGGTGTCACAAAAAAGGTGGAAGGGATATCATGTTGTGTATTGAATGGGCCAAGGGAAAGTCTAAGAATGGCTTAGTATGATTTATAATCCTAGCATTAGAGAATGAGAAGGTGACTTAAGACCTAATGTCATATGGGCTGGGTGGCCTAGAGGGAAGGAAACTAGATGAATTGAGAGGGAAGCCCCCAATAGTTGTGATAAGGGGATTAAGAGTCCCATTATCACCAACCATATTCGCTTAACCCATAACCACTAAATTCCCTATTCCCCTTAAACTCCAAGTCCTTAACCTACACACTCATAACTCATAGCCCATTAAAGTTTAAGCTAGTAACCCCTGACCTAAAATACATGAATACCGTAAGCCCTAACCCTTGACTTAAAATCCATGAACCCCCTATTCCCTAACCCCTTGTCCTCTTAACTTGTGATCCTTAACCCCTAATCCCCACTAGTGCATATGGGTGGAAAATCCAATGTCATACTCCGATAGGTTGGCCATATGATTGGATTTTACTTCCAAATATTTTTTGTATTTAAAAAAAAAACCCGACATTTGTGAGATATTCGACAAACACAATTATCTCGGATATCCGACGATATGTTAGTCAAATATTTGACGATAATTTTTTTGGTTAGATATGCGACGAAAATTGAATGTTCGACAAATATTTGACATTTGACTAAGTCAATTATCTATCTATTGGAATATTGACTATTGACAAAGTGAATGTTTTTCAAGTTGGACAACATCTCTCTAGTCAAAATCCATCGAAAGTTCATCAAAATGGCTATTTTTTTCATAATACAAAAATATTTGATTTTGCTATTTGCATTACAAATAGTTAAACACTATTGAGGTTTATTTTTTTAAATATTCACCATTAAAAGTTTGGTAAG
>APFE031037150.1:0-56990 GCA_000404065.3 Pinus taeda | reverse complement strand
GTAATCCATGGAGATGGATTCCCAAGGTCGACTAGGGGTAGGCAACGGAGTATAGAGGTCGTGCTTCTTAATGGCCGGTTTGGCAATGGCACAGGCAGTACATGATCGGATGTACTTCCCAACATCCTGTCGAAGATTCAGACAATAGAAATAGTTTTGCAGTACTGCCACTATTTTCTCGACCTCGAAATGCCCAGCAGCCCGACTGTAGTGTGATTCCCAAATCATCTTGGCACGCTCGCTTGAAGGAACACAAAGGTGACCAAGGTGGCATAATAGGGCATCTTGGAGGTGAAAATCTGCAACCTACCGACCCTCCAAGAGTGTCTGGTATGTGTGGCCGAATTCTGGGTCTCTTTTGTAGAGAAGTGGCCAATCAGAAGTCTCGTGCCCGCAAGAGTTGAGCACAGTGGTTAGCCCCATGATTGGTGGACGACTGAGGCAATCTGCAACATTATTGGACCTGAGGCAATCTGCAATGTGGACTTGGCAGGTGGCCACCAATATCCACCTGGATCATTTATTTAACTAGAGTGACACTTGTGGATGCACTAGTGCACCAACTAACTGTAAACTCTTTATTAGTTCCTCAAATAGTTTGCAACTCATTTAACTGAACATAACTTAGTAAAATATCTGTGCACTCTAGTCTCTACTGAGTCTTTCTCTAAACTGACATGCATGAGATTCTAACAAGGGAATCTTCAGTTAACAAGTGTGACACTTGTGTATGCACTAGTGCACCAACTAACTGTAAACTCTTAGTTAGTTCCACAAATAGTTTGGAAATAATTTAACGAAACTTAACTCAGTAAACTAATTTATCTAATTAAAATTCATAATTAAACTCATCCCAGACCCCTAAAACCTAGGAAGAACATATACATGACTTCCAAAAGACTTCCAACTTGAAATTCCTAAGTTAAATAATTCAACATAACTTAGGTAACTATCACACATTGATATGAGAAAAGAATTACAATTTTAATTCACAATTTAATTCAAGGACAAATTAAATTGGAATTTTTGGATTCTTCTTTTAACATTTTCGTTTCTATTTTCAACACTCCCTCTCAACAAGAAAGGAATTCAACTCATTCATGATCCTAAACCTTTGGAATTTTCTGCATGCAACACTTGTCTCTAGTGTTGTTGTTACAAGAACTCCAGAAACAAAAAAACATCCAACCTGAATCAGTATGAGGCATCTTTCATCAAAGTCTCTATCTATTGTTGCCTTTGTTGAGTGAAAATTGTGCACTTCTGTTGACCCTACCCAATTTCAACCATCTTGGGACTAGCATTTCACATCGTCCAACCTCACACTGGAAGGTATGATTGCATGTGCTCCCTCAGCGCACTTGGCTTGAAACTCCCCCGTACTAGAGGTCTCTACATGAATGGATGCCTCCACTTAATCTCCTCTTGGCTTCTCCAATTGTCAATCTCCACAATTATCCGAGACTACTTCTTTTGGGGTTGCTGTTGAGAGGTAATTTAATCTCCATATCAACCACCAAGTCTCTAAAATTTTCGTTTCTCCTCAAAGCTTTGCATGCATATTGTACCTCAAGTGCATAAAGGTTCTTGGCTAGCACACCAATTTGTTTCATCTATCCCGCCGTCATGGAATTTTTTGAAAAAAACTCTGATTTTAAATCAGCAATATGCCCTTCATCCGAACTCCGATTCGGCAGTTTTTTTTTCAATTTGGGTAATTATTCATAGGGAATCGAGATCTGCTATTTTCTTATGAAAAGTGTGCACAAAAATTTTATGATCTGCTCATAAAACTGGCGCCCCAAAAAAATCATGCTCCAATACCATGTAGAAAAACCTACAAATGTAGCTCTAATACTATGTAGAAAATATTCACAAGATCATGTAATGTACTAAAGCATAGGACACGAATATACTTCTACTTCGAACGAGAGGAAGCCAATATATCGATCAAAATGATATGAACAAGAAGAAGACAAATCAATGGCACATAACATAATAAGTATCTGAGGAAAGCCTCAACTGAAAACCCCCACTATCTATATTGCATTAAATGAGAAATCCAAGATGATAATACAATGCTTATTCTCGCAAGAACGATCCCAAAACATAGTATGATCAATCTCCCTACTCACAAGAAAGCTCATGACAATCTCTAGACCCTTCTTCTACTCTCCAAGCCCCTGATTTATTGCATCCTTGTTCAAAGAATCTGGATGAATACAATATGCTTTTCTCAACCTTGAGCTTAACATGCACAAGTATTTCCTATCCTTCACCTGATGACTTCCTTTAGCCAATACTTAGCCAAATTTCCAAGCCTCCAAGCTTCTAACTCTTTGCACACTTCCTGAGAGAATTAGCCTGTATTTAAAGTGGGAAATCCTTCTTCAAAACTGTGTGATCCATTAGGTCCTCTTCCTAATTGCATGCATGATATTTACAACTCAATAAATCATACAACTGATATTACACTATCCCTGCACTCTAGTCTCCAATGGGTCTTTCTCTGAATTAACATGCACGACTTTCTAATGAGGGAATATTTATTTAACTAGAGTGACACTTGTGGATGCAGTAGTGCACCAATTGATTGTTAACTCTCTATTAGTTCCACAAACAATTTGGAACTAATTTGACTGAAATTAACTCAGTAAATTTAGTTATCTAATTACAACTCATAATTAAACTCATCCTGGACCTCTAAAAATTAGGGATAACATATACATGACTTCCAAGGGACTTCGAACTCGAAATTCCTAAGTTAACTAAGTCAACTTAACTTAGCTAACTATTATAAGTTGATATGAGAAAAGAATTTCAATTTTAATTCACAATTTAATTCTAGGAAAAATTATATTAGAATTTCTATATTCTATTATTAACATTTCTTGTTGATGTTTTCGACACAAACATGCATGCATTAACTATCTCATTCACATTTGCAGAAAAGGTCTTAATTGTTAACTTCAAAAATATAAAAGTTAATGTTTTATGATCTTCAAAGAGGGAAAGGAATGGGAAGGATGGTCTAGATGGCACTGTTGGTCATGGAGTCCAAGCTAAGGGGCTAACTTGCTCCTATACTAGGCTATCCTATCATTTTAGGTCAAAAGAGGGTCAAAACAGACTGTTACAGGTTTGCTACAGGAAACTACTACTAGAAGTCCTGATCTAGTAAAGGATGTCCTCAACTACTACAGGAAGTTAGTTGAGAGCTTTGAGAGGCTAAGAATAGTGATATGATGTGTTGGAGGGGTGCTTGACAGTTGTAGAAGGTGTAGGGAAGGTAAAGATCACCAAGCCCAAGCACATCACCCCAAGGAGGTCGTATTTTCCTGAGGTAGCTTGTTCATGGTTGCTGGAAAACAAATGTTCAGACTATGTGCTAGTATGCCTCGACAAAATGTGGAGAATGTCTAGGTGAATCTGTTTGGTGGAGTCCCATCCTACATATCAAGAATCCCTGCAAGAAAACTTGTTTCCCTTTCCATTTATAAATCACTACATGTCAACATGGAAAATATGAGTTGAATTTGAGGAAGCTAATCTATCTATTGTTAAGGACTAGATCCATGAAATGTATTTCCTTTTTAGCTACAGAAACCTTATGAAAGCAAGATAACAACTTCAGATGCTTCCAAGAAATCATAAACATTTATCTATCTAAGAATGAAAATTAATCTATGCGAGAAATAAAAGACCAACATTATTTTCGGGGTTGTGAGAGTGGGGTCCTCTAATCATGATCCCATGAGGGAGACAAGATAGTCACTACTTTCACAAGATTTTGTGGTATAATTTCTTCTACTAGACCACAATACCAATATACATCTTTAACTAATAGTAGAAAGGTTCAGCAACAATTCAAGTAATCTGCTAAGCTAAACAGAAAAAAAAAAACATAAGTATCTTTGAAACAACTAACTATTGTTCTAAGCTAAGAATACATCTACAAAATAGGAACCTATGCTTTTAGGGTTGGGTCCTAACCCAAGATCTTCATCCCTATGAGTCAACATAGTTCTGGATCAAAACATAAGTTCCCATTATCATAAAAATGTCAAGTACATCTAACAATAACAGTCAAATTTTTTTAGCTCAAAATGGCGTCTTGGGTAAAACAAAAAATCTAATCCTAATGAGTCCCTTAGCTCTCTTATTTATACAAAACTGGAGATACCAAGATCTCCTTAGAAAATAGGGATACTTAGCTCCCTAACTCAAGAATAACTCTTCGTTGACTGTCACTGATTTGGTTTCCAATGAACTTGGTTTCCTTGGCTGGCACTGACACTGAGCTGATGAGATAGAGTGGAGGAATATTCAAATGATTTTAGGAGTTAAGGAGGGATACCAAATCCTAAAATATCTCTTACTTTCCTACTCTCAATTCCTGCACTTAATTCAACCCAAAACTACTCCAATTCTTGCATTTAACACACATTAGCCCACATGACATAGTAACTCACCTTTACTCTTCTCATTAAGCAAAATATAACAAAATATTTAAATAAATGTGAGAAAATTTCAATTTGATAAGTTGGAGAGTGGCATTGTGACCCACATAGTTTACCTATTGATGAGCCTGATCATCACTCCCATACTAAAGTTGTTGGTCATCCTCTGATAAACCTAGTCATCTAAATCCCTATCTTTCATAACCTTAGTGGCCTCTATGACATCCCAAGCTTTTGTGGATGGTGTCTCTTCTTGACAATAGAACCCTACATTTTTCTCTATCTCTTCCCACTTCTTTATTTCCTCTTCTTCCTTCATACCTTCCAACAAACATAACAACAAATGTCAACTCAAATTTAGTCCAATCCAATTGATCTTCAATATTTGCATGGCCTTCTTATATAGTGTTGTCCTTTCCAATGCATTTCTCCATCTCGCAAGAGAGTGGTACTCGCTAATACAGAGACTATATGGAAGGTTATTACATATCCTTTGGAATGTTTGTTTGCTCTCAATCCCCAACAATCTTAAAGTGTTCTAAAACTAGGAGATGACCTGTTCTTGGGGAGCCAAGTATCTTGGTGCAAGTCAAGGATCATTAGAAATGATGTTGTGGTTACTAATAACATCCATGGAATTTATTTTTATTTTTTTATGTAGAGCGGCTCTCTTTCCTCTTTTTCCACTATTCTCTTAATCTCCTTAGCCCTTGCCTCCTCATGAGTCATCCATGATGGAAGGACCCTTAGCTACAAGTCCCCCAACTTCACATTAGGGTCCCACACATTCAAGTCTCTCAAGGCAAGATTGTGTGGGTAGAATTTAGATAATTTAGCCTTGACATCGGGGGTGCTCTTGTCACATAGCTCAATGAATTTCCTAAAATCTTGGAATGGGATGGTCCCATGGTATGCCAATGTCTTAATTTTAAACTGCATCCATTTATCTTTGAGGTATATTACATCTAATTTGGATGCAAGACTACATTGAAGTGCCTCTAGGGAGAGGCTTGCCATGGTGGCTAATTGGTTCTCCTTTTCTTGCAACTTCACCCTCAACCATGTGTTTCCTACCTACAACTATGTTCTCATGGTGCTCTCTCTATATCTCAATTCACTATACGCTCTCCCCATCTCTAGGAGTTTTTCTTCCATATAGCCCACATCTTCTACTTTCTTTGACTTAGAAATTTGCATCCATTTATGTGTCCTTCATATTTATTTTTCAAGTTCAAAGAAGAGAGGGATTGTAAATTTCTATGGTATCACTCTGCCTCCCTCAATAAACTTGTAGTAGGAGCTTAAATTTGGTGAGGGCTAGGCTCCTGCAACTCTAGAAAATATCCCTCAAATGTCTTTGGAGAAGTTTCCCCCTCGTATACCTGTGGTGTTGCTTCGTTGCCTTCTTTATGCCCCTATTTTTCTTCCTCTGGCTCTTTCTGTCTTTCCTGTAGTGCTTCCAGTGTTTCCTTTAGCATTGTTTGGGGATCCTATATCATGCCTTTCCATTTTTGTTGGAGGGTTATAGGTGCATTGGTTTTCATAAATGACTTTCAACTAGTGACAGGCTTCCTGACATAAGTGATGGCAGTCTTTGGGGTTACTTCTAGTGATTTGACTTTTGCAACCTTCACACCCATGGACTCTACCTCCTCCTACTTTCTTGGTGACTCTTCAATCATTATGGGGGTGTTTGGTGGCGTTTGTTGCTTCTCCTACTTAATCATAGTGCTTCTTCTTGTTTTGAAATATATGGGAGTCTTCCTCTGCCTTTTCCTCTTGGACTTGATGGGTGTGCTTAACACAGCCAAGGCAACAACTGCCTCCTTTTGAGTGGGTTCAGGAGACAATCTTAGGGATATCTCCTCTTCTTCAAGTGCAATATTTTTCTCAGTGTTGTTCTATGCCTTCTACTGGTCCTCTCCTTCTTTCTTTTCTTGTTCCTACTCTTCTTTTTCTTCTTCCTCTTTTTGGTCTGCCTTTGCTTCTTATTCTTCTTCTTCCTCTTTTTTGTCTGCCTCTGCTTCTTATTCTTCTTCTTCCTCCTCATCTTATTCTCCTTCCTCTTCCTTATCTTCCTCTTCATCACTAGAGTTTTAGGTCCCACCATGTTCAAGGGCTTAGGTTTCAAGGAAGGCTTATCTTTCCATGTCCCTAAATGTGGACCAGAGAATAGGAATTTTCAATTGGCTTAAGGCATGTTCCATTATTAGCTTGATGAGACCATGGTGTGCTAACTATTGGTGTTTCCCCTCTTTCACATTCTAACTCGTGTCTATAATATATTGTAAAGGGAAATAAAACACAGTGAGCTTTGGTTTATGGGTATTATGGCTTTGAATCTCAACACATGGAAGATTTTGAATTGGTAGCCATAGACTACACTTAGTCTCCCTTCACAATGAATGTACTTAAGGATGTAGTTGTCCACCTCATCCCATGGATAGGGAAGACTCTCCCTTCTAACCCTATTTTTTTCTTCAATTGGATTTTCATCATTTGGGAAGAATGTTTTCTTATCCAAGATGATGTTGGCCTTGTCCTCCTTTATCTATTGAAACCCTAGAGGAAGTGTTGTCAATTTGTTGATCACATCATGGTTGATGGTAATGGACAACCCTCTCACCATAATGGTAGATTTTGTTCTTTCTTGAGGGTTTAGTGCCATGACAAAATCATAGGTTATGGCATCATCATATCACTTAAGAAACTCAAGGGAGCCTAACCAGTGATGCCTCCTGAAGATATCTACCACATGGGTATGAAGGTGAGTTCTTCACGTATCTGTGGGTTCTCTTCTACTGAATCCCCATCCCATTTTCTTCTTTGGTTTTAGCTAAGTGCAAGAGGTTTTATACGATAACTTTAGTATGGGTTTCAGGGTGGCTGAGAGCTTAACCTTTTTAGTGGATGACTATAATATATACAATTCCTTATAGCCACAAAAGTTTTCTACTATAGCCCCAAACTCTTTCCAAGTCCCATGTTGACTATAATTACTAAACAAGTGTAGAGTTGATAAGTTATTAAATCATGGAGAAAGGATAGATGGGCCACTTAATTATCACTATAATGATTGTGATCATGCCAATTGATGATCGAGTTGACCCTAGGCATCCCCTTGTAGACTTCCTATGGAATTATGGTGCATTCTGTAGTTTCTTGTAGGCTTCTAAGTTTCCTATAGTTGTTTCATGTATTTCTCTCCAATAGGATGGCTGGAGTAGGGTTCGATTATTTGATGGCTTCTCAACCATCTCCGTATCTATTTGATATCAAAATGAGAAAAAAACATGCAAGAAAGTTTGGGGTTTATGATATTTATTGTCGAGGCTGGAAGCATTGTGCTGGTTGGAAGTGGTATGAGATTTTCTAACTAGGACCATTGGCCCACCATTGGTGATCATTCACTTGCTCCTTGTAATCATCACCCATTTCCCCTTAACTAATTCCTCCACCTTTTTATCTGATTCCCATTGATGTGACACTCTGATGTGGCATGTTGACTGGGATGTCACTTTTTGATCATGAGCTGAGGGTGGAAAAGTTAACTGACCACCTACAGCTTATAAAAAGACCTTTTTTCGACATTTATACATTTTCTATTATATCATAGTTAGGGAAGAGTTTGGTAAGTTTCCATACATGTGCCTACCTTCGGTTGATAGATGCATGTTGGAATATTTTGCTTCTGTGTTGATGCTCAAGGAAATTCTCCTTTGCTCTCTTCTTGTGTATTTCGTCCTGCTTGTATAGCTAGTTGTTTTTTTGTTCATGTGTGCAGGTGCTTGGTATCTCTTTGTTGTTGTTGCTGTTGTGGAGCCTGGCCGAGAGAAACAATGTATTCAAAGATCATGGTACTCCTCCTTGGTCTGGTTGGGAAGAAAAACGAAGTCTCAGGCTGGTTGCAGTAATGGAACAGGCTGCTAAAGGAGATCATGTAGCTGCAACAGGAGATCCTATAGCTGCATCTTTTCTTCCTTTTACAATGATTTTTTTTCTTAGAGGGATGTTGGGTAGGGGTGTAGGGCTTGGAGGATGATGGAAGAGATATGATGGAAATAGAGCTAAGCATGGGTAAGGTGATTTGGACCAAGGATGCACGGCTTATGGATGAGTGGTTCGATGAAGTGTGAGGTCCCTAATCAACCTAGAATAGGAATGCATGATGATTTTCTTATCAGGTCCGCTTTCCTATAGAATTTCAAGACATCCTATAGTGCTACGATATCTTCCTGTAGCAACTACATGGCATCCTGTAGCAAGTGAAAAAATGCAAAAAAATGATTTTTGATACCTAAAAATGGATATGAGTGGCAGGGACATGGTACAAATGGATGAGATGGAGTTGATGGAGGAAGAAATCGAATGAAACTTGAAATGTTGTCCCTATAGCTCTACATATTTTACTACCTGCAAAACCTACAAAATCACAAAATTTATTAATGGAAAATTTTAGGTTCCCTGTCATCGTATTATTTTTGTTTTTTTTCTTCTTTTCGCTCTTTTTTTTTTAAAGACATACAAGTTGCCTCAAGAGAGGTTTTCAACCTGCATGCCTAGCATGGGTGCCTCAAGGGACATTTTCACCAAGGGATCTTTTTTTTTCTTTTTTTTTTTTCACTCTTGGGATTCTTGAAGGACATTTTCAAAGTAAGAGTTGGCCTCAGATGCCTCATATAGGTTTTCATCAAGCCCTCTTAATTTTTTTCTTTTTTTCAAAAATAGAGTTTTTAAGAATTGTGTGACTTGGAAGCTAGGACACTTCCAATCACATTTAACTCCTTATTAATGGTGTTTCTTTCCTCCTGCCTGGAAAAAGGTCTTTTGTAAGCTTTTAATCTATATCCATTGACAAGAAAGGGAATACCTTCCTCATCAATGGTCCTCATTTAAACAACTCCATTGTCATAGCACTACTCTATCAAGTATGGACCCAACCACATTGTCATCAATTTTCCTTTGAAGTCCTTGAAACTGGAGTCATATAGAAGAGCCTAATCCCCTTCTTGAAAAACCTTGTCCTTGATGTTCTTGTCATTCCAAACTTTCCTCTGTAGCTAGATAACTTCAATGTGTAGGATGGCCTGCATCTTGAATTCATCTAGACCATTCAGTTGCAACAACCTCTAATGGTGTGCCTTTTTAACATCCAAATCCACCTATGCTACCATTCTCAAGGTGTTGTACTCAAACTCAATGGAGAGAAAATCCTTCATTCCATAGACCAAGTCAGAAGGGGTGAAGCCAATGGTTGTCTTCCAGGTTGTATTGGAGGGCCAAGTGGCCTCCACTAGTCTATTAGCCCAATATTTTCTATTGTTTCTCATAACCTTGGTGAGGATTCCTTCCAATGCTCCATTGGTGACATTTACTTGTCCATTGGCTTGAGTATGATAGGAAGTTGACTTCTTGTGTTTTATCCCATGCTAGATCAACAAATTTTCAATTAGATGTGATGTGAATTAAGCTCCTTGCTTGATGACTAGTTCTCTAGGGTACCCAAACTTGTAGAATACATTCTCCCTTAAGAACTCAACCACTTTCCCCTTTGTTTATACCTTGAGAGCCTTAGTATCATCCCACTTTGTCAAATAATCAATACATACAATTATGTACATGTATTTCCCTGATGGTGGATCAATGGGCCCAATGAAATCCATGCCCGACTTGTCAAATGGGTCTAGATTCAACTGAGGTTGCAAGAGAATTTAATCCTTGGGAGTAGTTTTTTCCATGCTTTGGGACTAATCACATTGACTAGTGTATATTATTTGATATTGGTTGAGAGTGGGCCAGTAGTAGCCAGCTTGCAGTACCTTGAAATTTTTCCTCTTGGCTGCACAGTGACCTCCACAAGGGCCATCATGATAGGCTAGAAGGATGTCAATGACTCCCTCCTCCCTAACACACCTCCTGAAAATTTGAGCCAGGCCTAGCTTGAAGAGACTTCCCCCAATCCAAGTGAATGGGGCACTCTTTCTTACAATTATTCTCTTCTCCCTGGATGATAGATTTGGATGTAACTTTGAAGAAACCAGGTAGTTGGCTATATGAAAAAACCATGCAGAGAGAATTGAAATAGAAAATAAGTGATCATCTGGAAGCTGATCATCAACCATTCCTTCCTCATCTAGAGGCAAAGCAAGTCTAGACAAAAAAAATTGCAACTATATTTTCTGTACTTGGCTTATCAAGGATAGCTAAATCAAAATGTTTTGATAAAATAAATGATCTAGTGATTATATCATTCAAATCAGGATTGTTCATTAAGTGTTTGATAGAAGCATGGTCAGTATGCACAAATGTTTGATAACCAGTGATGTAGTGTCTGAGTTTGCTCAAGGAGTGGACAACAACTAACAGTTCCTTTTCATTCATAGTGTAGTTGAATTCAACCTTAGACATATTTTTCCTAATCAACCAAATGGAATAAGGAAAATTGTCATCTATCTAGCCTAGAGATGCTCCCATAGATTTGTCAGCATCAACATGGATGTGGAAATGAAGAGCCCAATTCGGGCCTCTACATATGGGGGCAATAGTCAACTTGTCCTTCAATATTTCTAGGGCATCTTGGCAACTTTGTGACTAGAAAAATTCCAAGTCCTTGGCCAACATTCCAAACAATGGTGAGGCTACTTTGTTGAATTCTTTGATAAACTTCCTGTAATATCCAGCAACAATGTAAACCTTGAAACAGGAACTATAAACTCAAAACGGGAACTCTGGCCAAAAAACCCTGAAAAGCATAAAAAACAGTGCTAAAAATGAAAATTGTGTATACTGGAATGATGGTTTTCTCTTAGCATCAACTTTGAAAATGTATTAAAAATGGCAGTGAAAATGAAATTTTCGTGTAAAAAGCATCCTCAAAAAGAGAAGTGTTGATACTAGAACAATGGTTTCTTTTTTGGGTCAATTTTCAACATTTTTAGAAAATGTAAGTAAACTCGAATTTTTATGTGCAAAAAAACAATTGTTTATGAGGAAAAAAACACACTAATGTTTTTGGTAGAATAACATTTTTCTTTCGTAAGTATAAATTCAACATGTTTTAGTAATGACCATAAAGATAAAATAATGGGATCTGAAATACATTAAAATTATATTACCCTGAAATCACCCTGCCACCCCAGCTGGTCATTAGGCTGCCAGGGTGGGGTAGAGCACTGTCCAGAATCACCCCACCACCCCCAGGGGCCATTTGGGCCACTGGAGTGGGGTAAAGGGTTATGGACAGCCTCCGCTCCATCTAGGAAGCTAATGTCCCGTGGGGGTTGCGTGGAAATTTCGAGAATCATCCTGCCACATCCACAGGCCATTGGGAAGTTGGGGTGGGGGGGAGGGTTGTGGACAACCTCTAACCCACCCCGATGGCCCAACAAGCCATGGGGCTGGCTGGGTGATTTCAGGAATCACCCAACCCTTTGGCACACCCTAGTGGGCCAACGGCTTACGGGGATGGCAGGGTGATTCCGGGAATCACCCTGCCCTCCACTCTAGCCCGACAGCCCAACAGCCCACGGGGGTGGTAGGGCAATTCCAAGAATCACCCCACTACCCCCGTAGGTTGTTGGGTCGTCAGGGTGGGGCGAAGGGCTTCAGACAACCTCCACACCACCATTGTGGCCTAACAACCCGAGAGGGTGGCAGGGTGATTATGGGAATCATTAGACAACCCCCATGAGCCGTTGGGCTACTAGGGTGGGGCAAAGCACTGTGGACAGCCTCCGCCCCACCCTGGCGGCCCAACGGCCCAGGGGGTGGCAGGGTGATTCCAAGAATCATAACACCCTCTACCACAACCCTGTTGACCAATGGACCGTGGGAGTGGCGGGCTGATTCCGAGAACCATCCCGCAAGGCCCGAGGGGAATTGGGTCGTTGAGCTGGGGCAGAGGGTTGCAGACAACCTCTGCCCCACCACAGCGGCCCAACGGCTTGTGGGGTGGCAGGGTGATTCCGAGAATCACCTACCACCTCCGCAAGCCGCTGGGTGGCCAGGGTGGGGCAAAGGGCTGCGGACAGCCTCCGACCCACCGCGGTGGCCCGACAACCTGTAGGGATGGCTGGGTAATTCCGAGAATCACCCCGCCCTCCACCCCACCCTAGTGGCCCAACGACCTGCGAGGGTGGCGGGGTGATTCTATGGATTAACCCTCCCTCTTCCCCACCCTAGTGGCCCAACAGCTCGCGAGGTTGGCGGGTTGATTCTAGGAATCACCCTACCATCCATCCCACGCTGGTGGCTCAACAACCTGTGGGGATGGCAGGGTGATTCCGGGAATCAACCTGCCACCTCCACGAGTTGTTGGGCCATTGGGGTCGGGGGAGGGCTGCGGACAGCCTCCGCCCCACCCCGACTATCATGCCCCTACACTAATGATAATCCTTCAACCACATTATATCAAGGTGCAGCACCACCGACCACTTTCTTTTAACGAATACTTATGATCGTGGACTACGCCTAACATTTGTACTTAGATTATTTTTCATTACCAAGTATTAGTTTATGTTTTATACAAGATGAGAGCCATGAACATTCAACATAAACAACAATAATATGAACAATTTCACAATAGTATAAAGGGAGGGGAAACTCCCCCATGTGAGTATGCCCATATATCGATATATATAATTTTCATGTACAAGTTAAATCATGGGGGAAACCCCAAATTTACACTTAGCCAATTTTTCAACTTCAGAAAACTCGGTTGCCCATCCTCATCGACACCTCCAAATGGTTGCCACACACTCTCCCAACTCTTCATTCACCCCTGAATGCACTCATTCATTTCTTCGTGCGTTTTGTCCAACTTGGGCACGCACCCATGTCACCGTGCACGCCTACTTGGCACGTCTGCACATCAGTCACCTTCATTCACAACCCGTCACACTTCTTCACCTCCATGTCATTTGCTCAACTTGGGCGCGCTCGTCATATCTGTGTCACCAAACCTGGGTGCCCTCCGCATGCCAGTCGCACCTCCTGTTCTCAAACCCAAACACCTTTATTCACCCAGTGCCCAACCTGGGTCGCCTGTCGTTCAGCCCTGCATGAAAGCTCTACCTGGGTCACTCGTCATGCAGGCACATCCGCACGGCTTGCTCATTCGCACTTCTTCACTCTTCACTTAGCTCATCTAAGTGATCTGTGTCTAAGATTGAATGAATGATCAAATGATGACTGTCCACCATCCTTTGTCCACTTACTTATACGCTTGAATGCCCATTGTTCAAACGCCTAGCCAACTTGCCCATCAAACGCTCTTCCGTCGGCTTGCTCCACTTTAACACGTCGGCCCTTCACCAACTCGCCCGTCGGCCTGCCCATTGGTTCGCCTAGGACCACCCACCCATGTGGTGGTTCGCCTATCAGCTCGCCCGGGACCACCCACACGATATAAACACATGTCTCCACCAAAACACATCACACTTTCTCTGTTTCAACTCGTGTGACCTACAGCTTGGCTCGCTCATTCGCGCCCTTTCCCATCTGCCAATTGTAGCTCGTGCGCATTACATTCTCTCACACTTGAAATCATTGTCATCCTCGACAATCTCTCTTCTCGGCAACCATCTGTCACCAAGATATCCATACCAAGGCATATACCCCACCGGTATGTCATACATCAGAAAGTCACCTCAATCCATGATCATCAACCACATCTATCACAATCTGCACATGCTACTGCCATCGTGGAAGGTCGACCCCTTCATCTCAAGCTACATGACCACTATAACATATCATGTCGACCTCATCATGCATCATCATCATGTGAATGGCTGCCATGATACTCCAACACAATGCTAACACATCTCTGTACACTTCACAACCCCATGTTTTGAACTGGTCGGGTGATCAGTCCAACCGTCACGCTCAATCCATGAGAATGCACCTCCTCATGCCATCATCAGTCGTTTCTCAGAACACCCTATCACAACATAAACTCGATCAAGAATCCATCTCCATGTAAGTGTAAGCCATGCTCAGGTCCATGAAGTAGTCTCCATCTCATCTGCAACATGTTGTCCATGATGTCTAGTACCAATGTGCTGCATGAAATCAGCCACATCTACCCAAACATCATCATTCATCTGCAAAACATCCATCTCCTCAAAGTGGAGATCATATCTCGAATCTCAATGTGCCACATTCAGGTCGATGAAACAACCTCCGTCATCTCTGTAATGTGTCATCCCCCAAGTCTTCCATAGAAACAAGCATACACCTATCTCATCTGTCCATGTGCTGCCAATGATCATAGATCAATCAGCTCCCATGTGTCTAAAGTGGTTAAGTCCCGGCTCAACCCATGCCCAAGTGTTGCCAACAAGGCATCATCATCGATGTAACTCCATCACTCCAATGTGTCTCATATCGATCCTCCACATCAGGTCACTCTTTCAAGCACACCCATATGTACTCAAAAGTATGCACCCCATCCTGAATCAAAATCCCTGACCTCAGCTCATCAAGGCATCAGATCCTCCAAGTCCACCATATATGAAGTCCCCAAAAGTCACAACCTCATGTCATCGTGAGCTCCATGAGTCACATCCAACCAACACGCTAGCAAGCATACATGTCTCGGCCCAAAGGACTCTACAAGATGCCTCAACTCATCATGTAGTAGGAACGCTCCATAGTCTGCTCACAAATCCATCTAGTGCATGGACTTGTTGTACAAGAGTTCACAACCTCTCCATCGGCTCATAAGTAATAAGTCTCCATGTCACATCAGCAAATCCACCTACACAACATCCCTGCCTTGGCACTCCTCATTAGATGCCCATAAGTGACACCTCTACAAGTGCTCCTGCACAATGTCCCTGCATAGACTGCCATGCCCCATGTCTTCAACCTGATTTCCATGACTAAGTTGCCCATTTTTTCCAACTAGGTAGACCCATCACAAAAATTGGTCATCATCATCCAAGCCTACAAATATGGTCTAGTGAACTCGGTCACCCGACCATATCATCATCATATCACGAGTCTCTTCCACAATGGCTCCCCCACTAAAGGTTCTATCAAGACTTCCTCTTGGTCTTGGCCACGAGAATTCCACCCAAGTATCACCAAACTCCAGTGTGTGCCCTCCTCCAATCTATCCATGAGTCATGCCAGGCACTTAGCCAATTTCTCCATGTGGCTAAAGCATGACCCATTCCTCCGCAACGATCACCAGGTTCTTCCATTGTCACGGGCCTTTATACCTTCTACCATAAGGTCACAAACAACCCCAACAGGTCCTGAAACAATCAATGGTCCTTGATTCTCCATACAAGGTCTCATCGTGGACATCCATGGTAAGATTCCCCCTTGCATTGGCAAACTGACTTTGCACTTCACTGCATACGGTTCATCTACCAAATTCTCAACTAAAACACAAGTATCAATAGTACTTACTTCATCATGAGGCCCCTCCATCTGAGTATCCTCATCCACCCATGTCTACAAACTGCATAATCCTGGTCCAACCTGATCAATAGAAAGTTCATCCTCCATCGTTGTCACATCTACAACATCCTCAACCATCTTGGCTTCCTCTTCCTTGTCATCGCAATCTGCAGCTTCATCCTACTCCATTGTCCAACCAAGTCGAAGAAGTTTGTCTTCAACATTTCTTTCCAAGACTTCAAGTTTATCTCGAATTTGTGGGTTCTCTTCTTTAATCCACTTCAACCTGTATAAGGTCAGCAAGAGCTTCCCTTCATATTCTTCCAAACCTGCCATATCTTGTCTTTCAGCTTGGCCCAAGCAATATGATTCACTCCTGCTAAACATATCATGAAGTATTACACTTCTCTTTGCAAACCTGAATCGCCCTTCAGATTTCTTCACCATTCACTAGGTTCTTCCTACAAAACTGAACCAGCTCTTGATTCCACCTATCAGTGAGATTAGCTTCCTTCACTTGCACTCCACCTGAATCAGCTTTGATACCATTTCTCACGAAGTGAAGGTGGGATCAGCTTCTTCTGCAAATCCCCTTTACACTTCACTAGCTCTAATACCATCTATCAAGCCCCTACACTGCAGTAATCTTTCAACCGTACTATAGCAAGGTGCGGCACCACCGACCACTTTCTTTTCACCAATACTTATGATCATGGACTACACCTAATAGTCGTACTTAGTTTATTTTTCATTACCAAGTATTAGTTTATCCTTTATACAAGATGAAAACCATAAACATTCATCATAAACAACAATAACATGAACAATTGCACAATAGTATAAAGGGAGGGGCAACTCCCCGATGTGAGTTTTCATGTATATCAATATATATAATTTTCATGTACAAGTTAAATCTTGGGGGAAACCCCAAATTTACACTTAACCAATTTTTCAACTTCGGCAAACTTGGTTTCCCAGCCTCATCGACACCTCTGAACAGTCGCTACACATTATTCCCAACTCTTCGTTCACCCCTGAATGTGGTCATTCAGCTCGTCGAGCCATTTGCCCAACTTGGGCGCCCACCCGTGTCACTGTGCATGCCTACTTCGCACGTCCGCACATCGGTTGCTTTCGTTCACAACGCATCGCACTTCTTCACCTCTGTGTAATTTTCGCAACTTGGGCACACTCCTCGTGTCCATGTCACTCAACTTGGGCGCCCTCTGCATGACACTCGCACCTCTCGTTCTCAAACCCAAACACCTTCGTTCACCCGGCGCAAAACCTGGGTCGCCTGTCATTCAACCCTGCACAAATTCCCTACCTAGGTTGCTCGTTGTGCAAGCACATCTGCACGACCTACTCCTTTGCACTTCTTCACTCTTCACTTAGCTCGTCTAAGTGATCTACATCCAAGATTAAATGAATGATCAAATGATGACTCTCCACCATTCTTCGTCCACTTACTTATACGATTTAACACCCATCGTTCAAACGGCCAGCCGACCTACCCAACAAACGCTCTTCTGCCGGCTTACTCCACTTTAACACGTTGGCCCTTCACCAACTCGCCTGTCAGCCTGACCGTTGGTTGGCCTGGGACCGCCCACCCATGTGGTGGTTTGGCCATCGGCTCGCCCGTTCGTCTGGTCGCCCGGCACCACCCACACAATATAAACACATATCTCCACAAAAACACACCACACTTTCTCTGTTTCAACTTGTGCGACCTGTGGCTTGGCTCACTCATCTGCACCCTTGTCCGATGTGCCGTCACCCTTCTGCCAACTGTAGCTCATGGACGTTACACCGACAACCCAACGGCCCGTAGCAGTGGCGGGGAAATTCTGGGAATGACCCTACTACCACCATGGGTTGATGAGTTATCGAGGTGAAGCGGAGGGCTGTGGAAAGCCTTCGCACCACCTCGAAGGCCCAATGGCCTACGGGGGTGACAGGGTGATTCCGGGAATAATCCCACCCTCCGCCCCACCCCGACAATGCAACGACCCATGGTGGTCAGGCAGAGGTTGTCCACAACCCTTTGCCCTCTACGCAATGACTCACGGGGATGGCGGGGTGATTTTGAGAATCACCACACCCTTTGCCCCACCTCGACAACCCAAAGGCCCACGAGGGTGGCAAGGTGATTCTGGGAATCACTCTGCCCTCCACCCCACTGTGGTAACCAAAGGCCTCATGAGGGTGGTGGGATTATTCAGGGAATCACCCCGCCCTCTGCCCCACCTCAGCAGCCCAACGAACTACAAGGGTGGCGGGGTGATTCTGGGAATCACCCCACCCTCCCCCCCACCCCAGTGACCCAATGACCCACGAGGGTGGTAGGGTGATTCCGGGAATGACCATGCGCTCCAACCCACCTCAGTGGCCCAACAACCTGCGAGGGTGGCAAGGTGATTCTAGGAATTACCCTGCCCTCCGCCCCACCCCAGTGGCCCAACAACCGACGAGGGTGGCGAGGTGATTCTGGGAATCATCCCACCCTCCGACCCACCCGAACGGCCCAACGGCTCACGAGGGTGGTGGGGTGATCCTGGGAATCACCTCACCCTTCACCACACCTCGGTGGCTCAATGGCCCGGGGGGGTGGCATGGTGATTCCGTGAATCACCCCGTCCTATGCACTACCTCGACAACCCAACAACTCGCGGTGGTGGCATGTTGATTCTGAGAATCACCCCACCCTCTGCCCCACTATAGTGGCCCAACAAGCCACGGTGGTGGTGGGGTGATTCCCAGAATCACCTCGCCCTTCACCCCACGTAGGCAACCCAATGGCTTGTGAGGGTGACAGGCTGATTCTAGGAATCACTCCGCCCTCCGCCCCACCCCCATTGTAACACCCTACGATTGGTGAGTCAACCGACTGTGCCTTCTCACCGTGTGAAGTAGTGAAGTCATGCGAAGAACATAAGGCAACAGAGGGCGTGGCATACTTATGTAGACGAGTTGGGAGTCTTGCGTGTTTATATGGGCGAGTTGGGGCAGCTCACACCACAATCTATACGAGGAATGAAAGGCAAATGGAGAACGAATTGATGGGTGGTCTTGTGCCATGGGTTGGCCGACCTACAAAGGCATTGTATTGTTTGTAAGGCATGCAGTTGGAAGTTTAGATGGAGGGTTGGCTAAAGGGCGTAACACTCCACGAAGGCATCATATATATGCGTGGTGACTCTTGGAATTTGAAGCATCGACTTGGCATTGAAAATTCAAGTGAAAGGTGCGGGGAAGGGTGATAAAGCCACAACAGAGGTGCAGGTCTATGCGCCCACCCGCTAGGAAGGTTACACAAAGTCTTGGCACGGGTTAAGTGTTCAGTCGAAGGCGCGGGTGGAGGGCGTGCAAGGGCACCCACCCGCCAAGTCTTGAATGAGTTACGGTTGTAATTTTGGCAGTGGGTTGTGCACAGGTGCACCCACCTGACTTGGCAAATAGCTCGTGGGTATTGTATGTTGAACGGTTGGAGGGTGAAGACCACTGTGCGTGTGTGCACGGGTGGGTGCCTAACTCGGTTGTAACGCCGGTTGAGCCTAGCTCCCAGTCATTGTAAAATTTCTTATACACATATAATAAAAAATTCTTGTTGCATATGAATGTGTTCCGTTGTTGTTCTATGGATGTCTATCGTTGATGTTTATAATGTTAATGGATTCCTCACATTAACGTTATGTTATTCATGAATGAAGATGAATGTTAAGGCGTAGTTCGTAAAGTAATATCACAATGGAACATGTTAATTACTCGAAAAAAGAATTGGGGGCATGACAGGTGGTATCAAAGCAGGGTTTCTCGTGACAGGTGAAGCTGATTCAGGGTTGAAGAAGCTTGACGGAAGCAGAGAACAGACATGTATGTAGGGAAAAGTTATGGAGAAATCATGGATTAATAGTCTGGGTTTCATGGACTTGATGGTTCATGGAAAGACCATTCAACTCTGGTGGACACAGGGGCCACTCATAACTTCATGATGACACGGTTGGAAAAATAGGTTGGACTGATGATATTCCCATCAAATGTGGAGGTCAAGGCAGTAAACTCTAGAGCTAAAGTGGCAGGTTTGGCACACGAAGTTCCTGTGCAGATGAAAGACTGGAAGGGTCAGTTGGACTTAACAGTGATGGAGATGAACGACTTCGATATGATATTGGGGCAAGATTTCTTGAAGGGCAACAAGGCAATTGTTGTCCCCTTCTGTGATGAGGTGGTGTTGGTTGGACAGTCACAAACTTGGACTTTTCCCACTCATAGGGAAAGGAGGGAAGTCAAGGTGCAACATGTTTCTGCACTAAGTTTGGAGAAGGCTATGAAGGAGTCAGATATGGAGACATATGTGGTGATGTTCAAGGGAGTCGAAGGTGATGGAGTGGGGATGCCTGTTCCAGCCAAGATTTCTGAGGTACTGGCTAAATATGCAAATTTGATGCCTAATGAGCTACCAAAGAAACTTCCACCAAGGCGTGCAGTGGACCATAGCATTGAGCTTGAGCCGGGAAAGCAACCCTCGACTAAAGCACCTTATTGGTTGTCAGGACCTGAGTTGGAGGAAATGAAATGACAGTTAAAGGAGTTAGCTGATCCAGGTTTCATCAGACCTTCAAGGTTCCCCTATGGAGCTCCTGTATTGTTCCAACACAAGAACAATTCGAATGAGCTATGGAGGTGCCGTGATTATCATGCATTGAGCAAGAAGACGGTAAGGAACATGTATCCTTTGCCATTGGCTATTGATTGCTTTGACAAGCTTGCGAAAGCCCAAGTGTTTTCCAAGCTGGACTTGAGGCATGGATATTATCAAGTGTGGATAGTTGAAGGAGACAAGAAGAAGACCGCGATAGTAACAAGGTATGGTAGCTTTGAGTTCCTTGTTATGCTATTCAAGTTATGTAATGCTCCTGCTACGTTTTGCACTTTGATGAATGATGTCCTATGACCATACTTGGATTCGTTCATAGTAGTGTACTTGGATGATATAGTGGTGTATAGTGACAACATGGAGAATCATAAGAAGCACTTGGCGATGGTGTTTAAGGCACTGAAGGCAAATCAGTTGTTCGTGAAGAAGTCTAAGTGTATGTTCGCTCAGATCGAGATTCTGTTCCTTGGGCATATAGTTGGTCAAGGGTGTTAAGAAATTTACCCAAGAACATAAATTAATTACCGAGAGGAATAAATATAAAATTAACCAACAATAACCATAAACACATAAATACACATGTTTATCTAGGAAAACCCCAAATCTGGGGAAAAACCCAATCATAATGAAATTTCATTATCCTTGGCCAAAACCCTGGCCAATCCGACCAAGTGAGCCTTCACCGCTCACCTCCAGGTCATACTTTACAATGAAGTCCTTCCAGCCTTTTATAAGCTCCATTACATATAATACCACGGGCAGAATACCATGGGTGTACAATACCATGTGCCCCAAAACCATCACTATTTAACCTCGTCAACTTTTGACTCTATCCTGAGTCAAGTTTACCTAACAAAGGGTACATACGGATGGAGCCGAATAGAGTGAAGGCAATTGAGGACTGGGTTGAACTGAAGAATTTCCATGAGATGAGGGTGTTTTTCGACATGACCAACTACCAACGAAAGTTTGTAGAGGGGTACTCCAAGGTAAAATCATCACTGACAGACCTATTGAAGAAAGACAAGAGGTGGAGTTGGACAGATAAATGTCAAAAGGCATTTGATGACTTGAAGAAGAGGATGGTTACATCACCGATACTGAAGTTGCCTGAGTTTGAGAGACTGTTTGAGGTACACATTGATGCTTCAAATTTTTCCATAGGAGGGGTTCTTATGCGGGATGGACATCCGATGGCGTACGAAAGTCAGAAGTTGCAGGATAGAGAATGAAGGTATCTCGTTCACGAGAAGAAGATGATTGCAATCATTCACTGTCTTCATGTGTGGAGGCATTACCTGATTGGGAAGTTGTTTGTTTTCAAAACTGACAACGTTGCAGCAAGTTATTTTGCATCACAATCGAAGCTTTCTGCAAAGCAAGCTCATTGGCAGGACTTCTTGGCAGAATTCGACATGACTATCGAGTATAGACGGGAAGACACACAATTCTGTAGCAGATGCCCTTAGCAAGAAGGGACAACTTGTAGCATTGGAAGGAGAAGACTAGGCAGAAAGGAATAGGATTCAAATTCAGATGTCAGAAGAGATGCAGAATAAGCTCAAGGAAAGTGTTGAGACCAATACTTTGGCACAGAATATAGTGAAGCAGATAAAGGAGGGGAAGACACGAAAGTTCTTTCTACAAGACAGGTTCTTATTCTTTGAAACCGACTCTATGTTCCAAAGTCATCTGGACTCAAGAGGCACCTTTTGAAGGAGTGCCACGACTAACCATCGGCTGGCCACCCAGGGTAGCGTCGTTCTTTGGCATTGTTGGAGAAAGGATTCTTTTGGGAGAAGATGCAAGAAGATGTAGAGGAGTATGTACATACGTGCATCATTTGTTAGCAGGACAAATCAGATAATCAGAGGCAAGGAGGTCTGTTGCAGCCTTTACCAATTCTTGAGAGACCATGGATGAGTGTCTCATGGACTTCATCACTCAGCTGCCACAGGTTCAGGGGTATAATGGGATTATGGTTGTGGTTGATTGTTTTTCCAAGTATGTTGTCTTTGTTCCAACAAAGATGCCTCGTGGAGTCGAGCAAACTGCAGAGTTGTTCTTTAAGAACATAGTGAAATATTGGGGGATGCCATTAAGCTTCATGTCAGACCAAGATCCATGTTTTACAGTAGGATTTTGGACCACATTGTCCAAGTTAGTTGGGATAGAGTTGTTGATGAGTTCAAGCTACCTTCCGCAGACAGATGGACAGACCGAGAGGATCAACGCGTTGCTGGAGGATTACTTGAGACATTATGTGATGGCTGATCAGAAGAATTGGCCTGAACTCTTGGATGTTGCTCAATTTAGCTACAACATTGAAAAGAGTTCTGCGATAGGGTACAGTCCATTTGAGTTGGTAAATGGACAGATGATGGTTACACCACATACCATAGTGACAGGAGGTTTTTTGAGGAGTCTTCATGCGAAGAAATTCATGAAGGCTTGGGATGACACCTTGGAGCTAGCATGGTTGCGCTTGCATGAAGCTGCAAGGAGACTGAAGAAATGGGCTGATAGAGGAAGACGAGATGTACAGTTCAGTGTGGGAGATATGGTGTTTCTCAGGATTACCAGGGAGCAATTTCAGCCACCTAAAGAGACTGCGAGCAAACTTACATGGAAGTATGAGGGACCATTCCGAGTGAAGAAGAGAGTGGGGGAAGTTGCTTATGAGCTAGAGCTTCCACACCATATGCACATGAAGCATCTGGTTTTTCACATGAGTCAGTTGAAGAGATGCAGACTTGATGCTGATCATCCAGAGAGAGCTGAACCGCTGAGAGGACCAGCCAGGATTGTGGACAAGCTAGACTTGGAGTTGGAGAAGATTTTGAGCTTCAGAACTACAGGGATTGGTTGCCACATGAAATGGGAATTTCTTGCCAAGTGGAAGAATGCACCGGAGGAAGAAAGCTGGGAAACGAAGGACTCACTTTGGAGATGGAAGAAGAAGATTAAGAAGTATGATAGGAAGCTACCGAGGAGGTTGGGATTGTCGAGGGCGACAATGATTTTGAGTGGGGGACGATGTAATGCCCTGTAGTTGGCAAGTCAACCAGGCGCGCCCTCTCACTGTGCGAAGTAGCGAAGTCATGCAAAGAACATAAGGCAACTGAGGGTGTCGCATACTTATGCAAACAAGTTGGGAGTCTTGTGTGTTTATATGGGTGAGTTGGGGTAGCTTACACCACGAGCCGACCGAGGAGCGAAAGGCAATCAGAGAACAAATTGATGGGCGGCCCCGCGCCATGGGCAGGCCGACCTACAAAGGCGTTGTATTGTTTGTAAGGCACGTGGTTGGAAGTTTAGGCGGAGGGTCGGCCGAAGGGCGTAACACTCCACGAAGGCATCGTATATATGCATGGTGACTCTTGGAATTTGGAGAATCAACTTAGCATCGAACACTCAAGCAAAAAGTGTGGGAAAGGGCGGTAAAGCCATAGCGGAGGCGCAGGTCTATGCGCCCACTCACCAGGCAGGTTACACAAAGTCTTGGCACGGGATAAGTGTTCGGTTGAAGGTGTGGGTAGAGGGTGTGCGAGGACACCCTCGCGCCAAGTCTTGAATGAGTTCTGGTTGTAAGTTGGGTGGTGGGTCACGCACAGGTGCACCCGCTCGACTTGGCAAATAGCTCATGGGTATTGTATGTTGAATGGTTGGAGGGTGAAGACCACCGTGCGTGTGTGTACAGGTGGGCTCCTGGCTCAGTTGTAACGCCAGTCGAGCCTAGCTCCCGGTCATTGTAAAATTTCTCATAGATATAATAAAAGATTCTTCTTGCATATGAATGTGTTCTCCTGCTGTTCTATGGATGTCTATCGTTGATGTTTATAATGTTAATGGATTCCGCACATTAATGTCATGTTATTCATGAATGAAGATGGATGTTAAGGCGTAGTTCGTAAAGTAATATAACAATGGAACATGCTAATTAGTTAGGCGGTGCCGCACCCAGCCAATTAAATGAAAAAAGAATTAGGGGTGTGACACCCGTGGCCTAACGGACCACGGGGGTGGTGGGATGATTTCGGGAATCACCCCTCCCTCCACCCCATCCAGGCAGCCCAATGACCCACAAGGGTGGCGGGGTGATTCCGGGAATCAACCCTCCCTCCGCCCCACCCAGGCTATCTAACGACCCGTAGGGGTGGTAGGGTGATTCCAGGAATCAACCCACCCTCCGCCCCGCCACAATAGCCCAATGGCTCGCAAGGCTAGTAGGGTGATTCCATGAATAACCCTCCCTCCGCCCCACCCTGACGACCCAACGACCTGCAGGGGTGGTATTGTGATTCAAGAAATCACCTCGCCATCCACTCCACCCCGGCGGCCCAATGGCTTAGGGGAGTGGTAGGGTGATTCTGGGAATCACCCCGCCCTCTGCCCCACCGAGGCGGCCCAATGCCCCATGGGAGTGGCGGGGTGATTTCGAGAATCACCCCGCCCTCTGCCCCACCCCAGTGGCTCAATGGTTGGCAGGGGTGGCAGGGTGATTACGGAAATCACCTCGCCCTTTGCCCCACCTCGGTAGCCCAATGGCCTGCGGGGGTTGCGGGGTGATTCCAGGAATCACATTGTCCTCCACCCCAGCGACCCATGCCCTGCGAGGATGGCGGGGTGATTGCGAAAATCACCCCACTCTCTGCCCCACCCTGGCGACCCAACTGCTCGCGGGGGTGTCGGGGTGATTTCGGGAATCAACCCGCCCTCCGCCCCATCTCAGGGGCCCAACAGCTCGCGAGGGTGGCGAGGTGATTCTGGGAATCACCTCGCCCTCTGCCTTGCCCCAACGGCCCAATGGGCCACAGGGGTGGGAGGGTGATTCTAGGAATCACCCTGCCCTTCGTCACACCTCGACAGCACAACACCCCGCAGGGGTGGTGGGGTGATTCTAGGAATCACCTCACCCTCCGCCCCACCTCAACAGCCCAATAGCTTGTGCGGGTGGTGGGCTGATTCTCGGAGACACCCCACCCTCCACCCCACCCCAGCAACCAAATGGACCAGAGGGGTGGAGGGGTGATTCCGAGAATCATCCCGCCCTCTGTCCCATCCCGATGGCCCAATGGCTCAGGAGGGTGGCGGGGTGATTCCAAGAATCACACCACCCTCCACCCCACCCTTGCACCCCAACAACCCGAGGGGGCTGGTGAGGTGATGTCGGGAATCACCCCGCCCTCCGCCCCACCACAGTAGCCCAATGGTTTGTAGGGGTGGTGGGGTCATTGTAGGAATCATGCCACCCTCCATCCCACCCTGGCAGCCCAATGACCCACGGGGGTGAAGGGGTGATTCCAGGAATCATCCCACCCTCTGCCCCACCCTGGCAACCCAATGACTCACAGGGGTGGGGGGGTGATTCTGAGAATCACCTGTTGGGTTTGGAGCCTGATTATCTTCTCTATTTAAGGGTATCACTACATTGGACCCCAGTTCATAATGGGACAACAATGCCACCTGGAATATATTTGCTACAGGGGGGGTCCAGGGGGTGGCGGCTGCAACCTTTGGGAGCCCCCCCTTGTGTGGGGATTGGGGGAAACATCGTCAAAGCTAAAAATAGATGTAAAATTCCATGTAAAATGTTGTAATTTTGTAGTCAATCTGGGTCGTTCATAAGGTAGAGATCTGATGGTAGAAGTTATGTTTAATTTAGGGTTTTTTCCCTAGAGTGCAACCCCTCACGATATATGAGGGAATTGTATTGCATCTATGTAGATCTGTATTCTGAGTGAGGAAGAGAGAGTAGATTGAGTTTGCTGGATAATATAAAAGGAAGGACTAGTTGTTTCTCCATGGACGTAGCCCAAACTAGGTGAACCACGTATATCTATGTCTCTCTTGTTTTATGTGTTTTCTATGTTTATATTTTTGCAATATTTTATGTGTTCCATTGCTTTGTAATATATAATTTTCTAACAACTGCTATCAGAGCCGAACGTGTATTTGGCTGAGAAACTCGCATATGAGAAGGGTTCCTGGTTCTAGTGGAAGAAATGGTGGAAGATGGTAGGTTTAGGGTCGACAAATTTAACAACCAAAACTACTAGTTGTCAAAGATACAGATGGAAGATTATCTGTATCAGAGTGATCTGTACCAAACATTGAGTGAAAAGGTAAGGAAGTCAATGAGTATGATAGACACAGAATGGGACATTCTCAACATAAAGGAACTTGGAATAATACGGTTGTGCCTAGTGGCATTGGTAGCGTTTAATATTTCAAAGGAAACGACAACAGAGGGTTTAACATCGACATTGGCCAAACTATATGAAAAACCCTCGGCCTTAAATAAGGTATTTCTTATGAACCGTTTATTTAATATGAAAATTTCAGAAGCTGGATCTATTGATGATCATTTAAATGAATTTAATATAGTTACTAGTTAGTTAAGTTCTGTAGGGGTAACTTTTGATAATGAAGTTAGGGCTCTATTATTTCTGTGCTCATTGCCAGAAAGTTGGAATGGTTTAGTTATGGCAATTAGTAACTCTATCTCTGGATCTAATACTTTAAATTTTGACGATGTTTGTTGGGCCCAAAATATGCCCATGTTTTCATCATTCAATACCACCATTCATAACCTATATTCATGTACTATTACACTCATTTCACACCATAATTCCATCACTTATCGCCAATTCACATCTTACACCTCATGGTTGATTATCATTAGTTTCCTTATAATTTATATGATTAAAGATGATTTTTTCATTATTTAATAATGACAATTTTTCTAAGTTCATTTGTCACAGGGTTCCATCGTCGAAATTCTTCACAAGTCAGTTCAACTAGTTGGTACAAGTAGAGTACGAGAATATCCAATTTGGGGTTTCGATATTTTGGCACACTTCAGGGGAAAACCAAGGGAGGTTATTGTCCAAAATAATGTTTTATTACATTTCCATGTGTTTTATTACAACCATGCCACACATGTGGGTCCCTAGGAGCTAATTAACAAATCTGCTCAAAATGTGCACAGTTTCCAAATGGCCAAGTTTGACATCAATTTTTGTGCAGATGGAGGTGAATCTGGAAAATTTGATCAAATATATTTGTTAATCATATAACCAGTTATCTATATCCAAAACCGTTTCTCTAGTTTCCAATTTGTCTAAAAGTTATAGGCAGGTCTTTGAGGCAGTTTTATAAAAAATGATTATTTATACAGAGTTCTAGAATCTTGCAAAAAAGAGCGAGATAGACAACTTTGGACACGATTTCTAAGGAGCTGGATTTAAATGAGACAAATCCAAGACTGGTTTTTTTTACCAATATAACATTTTAGGTTCCCTCCAAACAAATCTCCAACATTTGCCATGGTTAGGAAGATATGCCAGTATCTTTGGGGTCAGTTTGTTAAAATTGTTCAATTTTCCATAATTCAAGAAAATGACTAATTCACCTTGTAAATCTTATAAATGGCTCAGCCATGGTTTGTATTGTAAGATTCTGAAGTTTATAAAAGGAAGAGATGTAGGGAAGGAATAAAGGATGGATTGAGGCTCTTTTGTAATAATAATTTCATCTTAATTGAATTTTGCTTCATCTCTAAATCCTTTGTAAGTATTATGACTGTGTTTTGAATTTTATTTCCATTGACTTAAACTAACTTGCTCCAAGAGTGGAAAGGGCCCACCACCACCAGGGAGCAAGTTTTGCAGTCCATTCCAATCATAGGGATTAGATTTGTAGAGTGATTTTCATTAACGAATGTTTTCATGAGTTCAATCTGAATCTTATAGTTCAGCATTTGATTTCGATTAGAGTAATTTTGTTTTCCATTAGATGCAATCTTAATCTTGTATTTAAAGTATTTCAATTTCAATTAGGAGTAGTCTAGGTTTGAATTGGCATTGCAATTGAAGTAATTTAGTCTTGAAATGGTCATTGTAGTAATTTAGTCTTCTGATGATTAAGTAAAGTTGTATATCTTTGTGCGATCCCAGGTATTAGATTAGTCGTAGTATTGTTTGGATTGTTTATTTCCTTAGTTTAAATTTTTTGGATTATAATTAGTTTTGTTTGAATTGAAATTAGCATAATCTTGATGCATTTTTGAGTTAGTCTCGATTGATTTAGGATTCTTGCATTTAGATTAAATAGATCTTAGTATTTGATTTATGATTTCCATTACTTAGATTAAGATTGAAATCGTTCGAATGATATTTTGCATTGCTTGGTTTATGATTAACTAGATTTAGTTTTGCTTGCACACTAATCAAAATTTATTATCCGTATTATGTGAGCTTGTTTTCCTTAGTTGATTAGTTTCAATTAGAAATAACAAATATGTACTTAAACATTATATTGATTTCATTTCTAGTTTAGATCAAGCACTTTGATCTTGCATTCCTTGCACTTGCGCCACGAAGCTTATGAGTCTCGAATTGATAATTTATTGTTGGAATTATAACACATATAATTTCCCCAACATTTTTGGCGTCGTTGCCAGGGAGGTGCTAAAGGGAATAGAGATTAGTTTATTTCACAAGGTTTTTGTGTGATCTTAGTTGCAGGGCAATTAGAGGGCAAAGAGTGTACGGTAATATGTGAGAGAAGAGCTACACATCCACTGTTGTGGGGTTGCTCGAAAGTTTGGTTGTCCAAATAAGCAAGTTTGGTGAGTTTTATTGCAATTAGCGGTTTTTAATTCATTTAGGTTAAAATTTCAAAGCTCTTTAAAGATAAAACATTTTTGGGGTGTTCCAAGAACCCCTTTGAACTAATCCATGTTGTGAGACAAGGATCATAAAAAAGGAGGAGAAATTGAAAGAATGATCGAGATCTTGAAGAATGTCCCTCGAGGTACTTTCTCAAATCCTAGCAGTAGCTGGGATTTCTACCTCTCAAGAAGAGTTCATCTTCACCACATTGAAGAAATTATCTGAATCTCCACAACTAGTGGAGGATTTGGAAATATCCCTTGATTCCTTTTACCTATCTACCAAGGAGATTGAGAAATCATGTACCAAATCTGATGGGGAGCATCGAGCTAAACCTAAGATCGAAGAACTTTCACCATGCCGAGCAGCAAGCCTTGTATGCATTCTGGAAACCAATTATCCAACTTTTCCTAGTATGATTGAGGAGGACTTTAGTGGTACAAATGATGAAATGGACCAATACCACCAACATTACATCAAGCATTGGTTCCAAATCACAATCTAGTCAAAGTACCACTCTCATCTTCAAATACTCTTTGTATCATGTCTTTCAAAGATGTTGATTTATCATGCTCTTGTACATTCTAACTCTTATATGTTAAATCTGAGCATGATATATTCTTGTACCTGATCCGCACATGGATTAATTGGAAATTCTCTTTCACTTGAAGAAGGACGTCTTTTTTTTAGTATTATAGGAAAGTTAGTATTGTAATAAATAAATGAAAATAATAAAGAGAAAAATAAGTCCTTTTGTGAAAACTAGCTTGTTTAGCACAATTGGACAAGGACTTTGTTTGAAAACCAAGTAACTAGTGGGCAAAGTTCCCAATAAATCTTGTAAATTTGTATGAGTTCTTCAAATCATGTATCTTTGAAGTCACTAAGATTGTACCCGAGTTGGTTGATGTGGGATCCCTTAAGGCCCACTTGCCAACAAGCCTTGTCCGATTGACATCAACAAAGTATCTGGGATCAAGTTTAGGGTTAGATAAGGTGCCTGGGAGTCTGCATGCCTTAATGGCAGGTATCCTTGTCATCTACTAAGGAAATTCATCATGTTCTTGGTGGATGAATTTTGCAGTCCATTCAACTTTGACAAATCTATTCATGATTAAGAGAATTCTTCGGCTAAAATCATATGATAGAATATTTGTCGACACGTTTCGAACCAACCAGTGTGGTTCATCATCAGGACAAGTTGAAGGATCAGATCTAGAATGCATGTTAAATAGTTAGAGCAGAACATCCAACAGCTATAATTATTGACCAGGTAACTGCTAGATAGACTATCTAACGGCTATATTAGGTGAGGGAACAACTATTTTGACCGAACATAGGGAGAAGGGGGCAAAAGACCAAATTGTAACTTAATTTGAGGTTTTTTATTAAATTAATGGTTAGTTAATTTATTAAATTACAAGTAAATTTATACAATACATATAACTACTAAGGATTAATAATATTAAATATATTATATTTAAAAAATTAAATAATATTTTTATTGTTTATTACCAATTTGTAACTTAGTTGAGGTTTTTATTAAAATTAATAGTTAGTTAATTTATTATTACAAGTAGATTTACAAAATATATAACTACTAAGGATTAATATATTAAAATATTTTTAAAATAATAACATTATTAAATTAATTGTTTATTAAAAATTAAGATCTAAAAATTTACTTATTTTATGTAATTCACGAGCTAGAAAAATTCTATTCATGGCTAGTGGAATGTACCTAGTGCCATGATTCCCATTAACATCAAAGGTGGGATATCTCGCATTGGTTAACGACTTCCTCAATGGTCAGTAATCCAATGATTCTTTCTTATGTTCGATATAGACACCATTTATTCACATATGCAAGATTGCACACGAGTGTTTACCGGTTGAAGACTATACGATTTTGTGATCTCAACACAAATTTGCAGCAGTTTGGTTCTTTGTATCAACATTTCCATTGTCATTTGCAGCAGCAATCACCTTTCCTTAGCATTCGGGGACATACAACTCATCAGACATGGGGGAGAAGGGGACCTTTAGTTCATCCTTCTTCCCTTTAGTTCAGCCTTCTGCCTTCTTCAGTAGGTTAGATCAATAGTCACATCAACTCCAACCATTCCATCCTCTACTTCAGCCTGCAGCTATCATCACGGTAAAGATAAAACTTGAGGTAAAGTTTGCTTAAGATTCTTTAATTCATTAGAGATTTAAGAAATATTTGATGATTAACCACGAAATATTCCATATATTTTGTTTTCCATATAGCCTCCATTTGCAAACTCCTCATTCATAATAGAATGCATGCTAGTCTAATAAGGTCATAATCATGAATATTGGTTCATGTAAACAAAGCAGTAACTATAGTACCTTCCCCTCCTTTATTCACATATATTGTTAGTTGAATGTATCCAATAGAGGATGATGTCATTGCTTCCTTTCATAAAGGAACCATCCATAAGCATTGGCTTCACAAAGGCCGAGTATGCAAGCACCTATTTTACCATCTCCATCACCACTTCATCTCATCCACCATTTTCGTTGACACTTATCATCTCATTTATAATTTGCTCCTACAACATCTATTATTTATTCTCAATTTGTGTTGCTCTCAAAATCTAATATATGGCAGTCAAATAAGAATGGTGTTGCTCCACAAGACCTCAAATCTTCACACAGTGTTGCTCCACAAGAACCAACCCTGCCTAAAGCCATGATGCCATAGAATCTATAAATGAGCAAAGTACTTGTTTTCATGAGGACATGTAAATCCTCAGGGATGGGGGGGATGTTGGGCCTCAAATATCCTCATGCTTTCATCATTCAATACCACCATTCATAACCTATATTCATGTACTATTACACTCATTTCAGACCATAATTCCATCACTTCTCGCAAATTCACGTCTTGCGCCTCATGGTTGATTATCATCAGTTTTCTTATAATTTCTATTTTTAAATATGATTTGTTCATGATTTACTAATGACAGATTTGCTAAGTTCATTTTTCATAGGGTTCCATTGCCGAAATTTTTCACAAGTCAGTTGAACTAGTTGGTACAAGTAAAGTACGATAATATCCAATTTTGTGTTTCGACATTTCAGAACGCTTCTGGGGAAAACCAAGGAAGGTTATTGTCCAAAATAATGTTTTAATACATTTCCATGTGTTGGATTCTAACCAGGTCACACATGTGGGTCCTAGGAGCTAATTAACAAATCTTCTCAAAATGTGCACAGTTTCCAAACTTCGATGTTTGACATCGATTTTCGTGCAGATGGAGGTGAATATGGAAAAGATGAGAAAATGTGTTTGTTAACCATATAACCCATTATCTATATCCAAAACAGTTTCACTATTTTCAATTTTTTCTAAAATTTATAAGCGATCCTTGAAGGTAGTTTTATAAAAAATGATTGGTTTTCTAGAGTTCTAGAATCTTGCAAAAAGAGTGAGACAACCAACTTTAGACACTTTTTCCAAGGTGTTGGATTTGAATGAGACAAATCCAAGATAGTTTTTGTTGACAATATAACGATTTAGGTTCTTTGCAAACAAATTTCCAAAATTCACCATGGGTAGCAAGATATGCCAATATCGTTGGGGTCAGTTTGTTAAAATTGTTCAATTTTCCATAACCGAGGAAAATGACTAGTTCGCCCTGTAAATCTTATAAAGGCTCAGCCATGGTTTTTATTGTAAGCTTTTGAATTTTTTAAAAGGAAGAGAAGCAGGGAAGGAATAAAGAATGGATTGAAGCTCTTTTGTAATAATAATTGCATCTTAATTGAATTTTGCTTCATCTCTAAATCCTTTGTAAGTATTATTACTGTGTTTTCAATTTTATTTCCATTGACTTAATCTAACTTGCTCCAAGAATGGAAAGGGCCCACCACCACCTAGGAGAAAGTTCTGTAGTTCATTCCAATCATAGGGATTAGATTTGCAGAGTGATTTTCATTAACGAATGTTTTCATGAGTTCAATCTGAATCTTATAGTTCAACATTTGGATTTCAATTAGAGTAATTTTGTTTTCCATTAGATGCAATTTGAATCTTGTAGTTAAAGTATTTATATTTTAATTAGGAGTAGTCTAGGTTTGAATTGAGATTCCAATTGAAGTAATTTAGTCTTGAAATCATCATTGCAATAATTTAGTATTTTGATGATTAAGTAAAGCTGTAGATATTTCTATGATCTCGTGTATTAGATTATTCGTAGTATTGTTTGGATTGTTTATTTCCCTAGCTTAAATCATTTGGATTATAATTAGTTTTGTTTGAATTGAAATTAGCATTATCTTGATGCCTTTTTGAGTTAGTCTCGATTGATTTAAGATTCTTGCATTTAGATTAAATAGATCTTAGTGTTTGATTTATGATTTCCATTACTTAGATTAAGATTGAAATCGTTCAAATGATAATTTGTATTGCTTGGTTTATGATTAATTAGAGTTAGTTTCATTTGCCCATTGATTAGAATTTCTTATCCACATTGTTTGAGCGTGTTTTCCTTAATTGATTAGTTTCAATTAGAAATAGAAAATATGTACTGAAATAGTAAATTGATTTCATTTCTAGTTTAGATTAGGCACTCTGATCTTGTGTTCCCTGTGCTTGCACCTCGAATCTTACGAGTCCTGGATTGATATTTTAATGTTGGAACTATAACACATATGATTTCCCCAACAATGTTGTTAGTGCAATCCTTAGCGAGGAAATGCGAAGGAAAAGATCCGGTGAGACATCAAGTAATGCTTTGACTGCAGAGACTAGGGGAAGAAAAATGGAAAGGGGAAAGAGCCCTACATATCGCAGTAAGTCAAGAAAAGGTAGATCCAAGTCTAGTTTGGGGATACTGTGCTAGAAATGCGGGAAGAAAGGACACTTGAAGAAAGACTGCAAGTCTCGAAAGGAAAAAGAAGGAGACATGCAGCAAGAAGATAATCATGAAGCAAATGTAACAGGTGATGTGTTGCAAGATTCTTTGATTTTTTCTTTAGAAAATATTATTGATGCCTGGGTGGTAGATTTAGCAGCCTCATTCCATGCCACACCTGATAGGAAACATTTTCATGATTATGTTCAAGGAGATTTTGGACAAGTTCGATTGGGTGATGATAAACCTTGTAAAATCATTGGACTGGGTATAGTTTTCATAAAACAAAAGAATGGAAATCAATGGCTATTGAAGGAGATAAGGCATGTTCCAGATCTGAAGAAAAATTTGATTTCAACAAGGAAATTGGGAGGTGAAGGTTTTGTGACTACTTTTACAGATAAAACCTGGAAAGTCACTAAAGGATCCTTGGTAATAGAAAAAGGAGAAAAGGTTGGTACATTTTATTTATGCAATGGTATTTCTAATTTTGTTAATACTTTAACTTGTACATGAGAAGATACAACATTGTGGCATCATAGGCTCAGTCACATGAGCGAGAAGGGGATGCAGATTCTTCACTCAAGAACTTTGGTTCCAGGTTGAAGCATGTTGATTTAAAATTCTGTGAGAATTGTGTTTATGGAAAATAGAAGAGAGTCAGATTCATCACAAGTGAGAAAGAGAATAAGAGTGAAAAATTAGAGCTTGTGCATATAGATGTATGGGGATCTGCTCAGGTATCATCTCTTGGTGGCTCTCGTTATTATGTTACTTTTATTGATGATGCAACTAGAAAAACCTAGATTTATTGTATTTGAAATAAATATGATGTATTTGATACTTTCAAGAAATTGAAAGCTTTGGTTGAAAATGAGACAGGAAAAAGGTTGAAGTATCTCAGATCAGACAATGTAGGTGAATATTGCAACAAAGAGTTTGATAGATACTGTTCGGAGAATCGAATTCGCAAAGAGAAGATAGTTCCAGGAACACCACAGGAAAATGGTGTGTCAGAAAGGATGAACATGACAATCATGGAGCGAGCAAGGTGGATGAGATTGCATGCAAGATTGCCTTTAAAATTTTGGGCAGATGTTGTAGATAATATTGTTTATCTAATAAATGTAGGGCCTTCAAGTTCCTTGGATGGTGGTATTCCAAAGGAGGCATGGACAGGTAAAAAGGTAAACTACCCTTTTTTAAAGACTTTTGGTTGTGAAGCCTATAACATATTCACTGTTGGAAATAATAAATTACTCCTATATCCATGCATGACATGAAGAGTCGACTTGAGTAAAGTGTAGTCTAATATTTGAATTCAAGTGTGGGTTTGCATGAAGTAGTTAGATGAAGTTGGGACAATTCTAGTTAGAGTTTTCGATGATTCCATAGTTATTGTGTTAGGGATTTATATGCCTGCAGTTGGGTCTTTGTAATGTGTTTAATCCAAGAGGCCAAAAATTACAAGAGGTACAACTCAGTAGTTTTTTATGTCAAAAGATTAATGAATAGAAGCTTATTTTTTGTTTATTATTTGTTTTCCTCCTTTCCATGAAAACAGTTCCATCCTCTTCCAAATTCCCCTACTTGATTACAAGGCTTCCTATAGATTTTGTGTATAGCGTCTATATATATCCAACCACATTATCTAGTTCCACGGTATGTGCTTTTCAAAAATAGCAAGAATACCAGTTCTTTGTTGCAATCAAATTATCATCATTATCTTCTTTCTGTAACACTATAATGTTCCGTGCTCAATTCTCTAGGGTACCTTTAATTCATGTCTAACATGCTCAAAAAGTGTGGTCGACAACCCAAGGCTCTGGTGGACACCATGGACTTCTGGGAGTTGAAACAATTCTACGAAGAAGAAACAAAGTGGATTTTATTACAATTATACAAACATTTAGACGATGAAGAATGCACCCCTATTGAGGAACTCATACAGGAATTCATGGGAAGCATCAAGGAAGAGATTGCAGTGATATGTTCCACTTCTAATCTCTCATACTCTAGGAATAATTCATTGTCTTCTGATATTTCAACAAGCTACAAAGGACAAATCCTAGCTTTGAACATGGAGGTCGATCTTTCATATGGTCTAAAGGTTATAGATGATGACCTAGGCATTCCACCAAGCCTTGTTCTAGACATTAAGGATGTTGCTTGTGTATCTATGAAGGAAACATTTGAGGTATTTTGGGAGAAGCAAGGTCCTAAATCCCATGGGGAAAATTGGCTTTTTGAGGATGAATTTGAAAATTGACAACAAATTGCACTACATCAAGATGCCTGGGATGCCAAGCACCTGTAGGATTATATAAAAAAATATTTTTTCAGCCAAGACATGGTTTTTGTTGTGATTTGTGTGTGCCATGTATTTTGGGAATTGGTCTAAAGGGGCTCTATAGGACTGTATTAGAATTTATAGCTTGACATTCTTTACCTACAACATAAAAGTTGTGTTTGTTCAAAAGGAGTTTTAGCAGTAGGATAAAGGCTTAGTTTGTACAAAGAATCTATACATGTAGCATACAAATTCACTTGAAAATAAGTTATTTTTTGAATTGTCTCCTATACAATATTATTTTGCTTTCTTTTTTTGACCTGCATATGACATTGTAAATGCAATTTATTTAACAAGATATTTTTGAATTGTGTTTTCTCATATCACCATTCTCTAGATGTGTTTGCAGCCAAGACAATCATTTCCTAGCCCAAATCAACTCTATTCCGTTGGGGTAGAATGTTTGTTAAATAAATGGTCCAATTTTCATTATTAAATTTAATAGTTCAAATGGTTATTACCATAGATTCATTTTAATTTTGGATAATTAAATATTAGAAAAGTCAAATTGTTCAAAGTATAAATCAGTTTTTGAATGCAAATCTTGAATAAAGATTTACATATATTTAAAATAGATTATATAAGCTATATATAGTATTATATATATTAGATTCTACATCTTTATATATATAGTAGCTAGTAAAATATTAAACATTACAAGCCATTAAATAAAAGAGAATCCTCATAAATTTGATAGAAAATATGGGTACAAACTGAGCCAATTTTTAATGCCCCCATTCATCATCTAAATCATTGCAAAGAGATTTTATAACCTCCACTCTCTCTGTTTCTTTTCTATTATTTTGTTTTTCTTAAACCTTTTTTATCATCCCCTTCCTCTTTTTCTTTATCCCTTGGCCTCTCATAATCAATCTAACTCGCTAAGGTTTCAATATTTCTTTTTTTTGAGTACATTTTATCTTTATAAGATCTTCATCTTTTGTTTCTTGATACTTTAAGTTATAAAAATATTAGAAGCAAATATAATGTTAGATAAAATAATCATCGTAACGACATTACATACCACACGAGGTTTCTTCTTCTGCAAAACCTAAAACCTAAATAAGCCTGCTAGTAGATATATTATTATCTTACGTATTAAACCCAATCATCCCTTGATTTAAAGGCAATCAACCCCACCAATATCCCATGTAATCCATGGGATCTAATACTTTGGTACATCAAAACCATGTGCATATTTGTGCCTTTCAATAATCCAACTTTACGATGAAATTCCACCTTTAAACTTGACTACGGAAATTTGTATGATGTCCTCCTCTATGACCTAGCTCTACTTCGAGGCTTTAATAATAAGGTTATGAATTCCCAAAAAGGTATTCCAAGAGTCATGCCAATACTTTTTTATTTCATTTTGGGAGGTATGCCACCATTTTCTCATGTTTGCACACTTGGCCGTGCTAGGTGCTCTCATCACCGCACTACATCTCACTGTTTTTCACTTAGGAAATATTCATGTATTTTGTTCAAATCCTAATCAAAAATTTCTATGTTACCTTCAACCTCAACATAGAAAGTGCTAGAATTTGAAACAATCACCTCCTTATATATACAACAATCCCTTAGCATTGATAGAACTCTAAAAAATAAACACAGTGAAAGAGAAAATAATCATAACAACAAAGATACATAAAACACATGAGTTTTATCTTGGAAATAGTAGAAATATAGATCTATCATTCTAAGTTAGTTTTCTCGATGGGTTTTGAGGATAAAAAGTTATGTTTGTATGTGACTTTCTTGATGGGTTTTGAGGATAAAAAGTTATGTTTGTATGTGACTATGATGTGTTTATTTCTTTCTACTTATTTTTTATATAGATAAGCATTTATATTTTGGAATTGGGCTTCCAATTTTTTTTTTAATTATCAATAATTATTAGATGCATGGTAGGGATTTAACATCCATAGAATATTATAAAATATTCTTAGTAGCTTGAATAAATCAAAGGTTGAGATTTATTTCCAGCGTAGCTATCCCTTTTTTCCCTTCTATTTCATTTCATTAAATAAAATATATGATATGAACAAGTATCATATCCAATGAATCTAGATTTTTCGCCATGTGGTATTGATAATACATAATATTGGCCCAATTTATTATAATAAATCATGTTACATAATAAGGAATATTCATAATAAAGTGTAAGGTGAATTTAACTGCTGAAAATTGTACATGCTTTATTTCATATAATATATTGTATATTGTAATTTACATATTTTGTTATAAAATAATATATATATTATTTTTATTATATATATAGTATATATATAATTATTTTAAATAAATAATAATGAAGTTAAATAATATATATTATAGAAAAAAGAGCAATGTCGATGTTCGCATGTAAATCACCTTACCCTTTAAATGAATATTTCTTATTATGTAACGATTTATTTAGTAGATATATATATATATTTTAATATAAATATATTATTATATAATTGATTTTTTGTTATAAATAATAAGTATAATGAGTTTAAATAAGGCTATAAATTAATCAATTCTTTTGATTTCTTTTTTTTAATTTTAGTAAATTGAATATAGTTTATTGATTTAGGGGTTGGAATGATGGTTCTATGGTTTGAGAGTTTTCCTTTCTTCATCGAGTTGTAGGTGGAGAAGTTTTGATTAGAATTCTACATAGGTGGTAACCCTTTTGAGGTACTGAAAGATGACCATGAGTTCCTCAAGGTGAGGGGGGTTGTGAAAATCCCTCCTACAAAAATGTGGTGAACGAAAAGCCAAATTTTAGGAGTTCAGTGTTAATCAACACTAAGAGGAAGATGCATTCCCAATAACCCAAAATTTATAGTCCCCCCAAATAGTTTGGAGGAATTGTAAAAGATGATGAAGGGCCATTCCTTTATATGAAACTTCATGGGAGGGTGGCTAATGGAAAGGGAATTGAGAAAAGGATTCAACACAAGTGGCAGCCAAAAGGGAGGTGGATACAAAGGCTGTGTTTGAAAGGGTTCTTTATAATTATTTTTTCTAACCTAGAGGATAAAAATAGGGTGTTTGAGGGAGGAATCTATTTTCTTAACAATGTGGTCTTGTACATGAGACACTAGGACGAGTGTTTCAACCCTGATTAGGATAAATTTTTTACTTCCCCACTATGGGTCAAGATTTACTGTATTTTGACATACCTTTACATTCTGTTAATTCTGGAGGGTATTGAGAACTTCATAGGGAATTTTGTGAAAGTCTCAGAGATAAAAAAAGGGGGAAATATGTCACATGCTAGTATTTAAGTGTATATGAAAATCTCTAAGCCCCTCTTGGAATACATTGATTTAGATAGTAGGATGAAGTGTGGGCACAACCTTTAGACTATAATCATGTCCCATTCAGATGTCGTCAATTCCACGAACACGGACATATGTTCAAGGATTTTCCACTAAGGGAAAAATAGCTACATGAGATGGGGCTAAAGATATTATAGATGAGCATCCTCAAGATCTTTTTTAAATTTCAAGGTTTTTGCCAAACCTTGATCTCTTGCTTCACTGACCTTCTTTCTTCTTCTTTCATTTGTGTATACTTCCATTCAGTATAATCCTACTGGACCTTGAGGTCTTCAAGCTCCCCTTTCACCTTCTAATAGCCTTCTTGAACCTACATCTTCTTGGCCTTCATTGAAGCCATATCAGAAGCTAACTCCTCCACACGATCCAATACTCTATCAAAGAAAGATTTTTTGACATCCTTGCCAGATTTACCCATCACAACCTGAGGTTCTTCTGCCATCTCTTCCATCTACCTTCTTTGTGATCTAGTGTGCTACTTGGTCGTGTCGCCCACCCGACGCACACCCCACAACCTGCCTTCATTGTGTCAACCCAAACTCCATGTCCAACCTTCATTTCACTCGACTTGTGGGTCACTTGTCGTTCACCCGGGGCACTCCTGCCTACTCGCTGAACTACCATGTCCTCCAACTCATGGTGCCCTTTGTTCACTGCTCACCCGAACTTCCTGTGTGTATGAGTTGTGGGCGCACTGCCTACCCACCGTGTCATCTTGCCCTAGCTCGTCACACACCCACCGTTCATCTCATCGCACTTCATGTGTGCCCACTTGCTGACCTACAGGGATGTCACCTGCCTGACCTCCAGTTATGCCACCCGCCTAACCTACACCCAACCCTCAAGCTCACCCTACGGTTCCACACGACCGCGTTTCCTTGGCTCCATGCTTCGGCCCAGGCACTACCTACACTTCACCCTCCTTACTATTTTGACCAAGTCTCCAGCTCGGACCTCTTGCTAGCTCGTTATGACTTGAAGATTTTCGTTATGCCTTCTCCACCAATCCACCGCTAATATATATGGTTGTCCACCCATGGTGCGTGCTTTGACCACCATCAAGCCAATCCTCCATTCCACCATTTTTCCACTTCTAACGTCAACCCATGCTATGGGGCGCCCATGTGCAGGATCTCCCAGCCATATAAACTTGCCACCAGCCAACACTTAGTCATTTTCACCACATGAATTTGCGCGATGCTCCTTAGCTCAATCAGTTGGTCCAACTTATTGTTCAGATTAACCCCTTAACTTATCGGTTATGTGCGACCAACTCGTCCCGCCCATCGCGTGCCCTCAACTTGTGCCAACTTGTCGGTTAAACTCGCTCGCCCAGCACGCTCGACTCACCAACTTTGTGATGATGACTCGTGGGCTTTACAGGTGGGGTGGGGAAGGGAGGGAAGGGATGTGGGGGGTGGGCTATGGTGGGGTGGGATGGAGGGAGTGATGTGGTGTGCGCAAAGGGCGGTGGTCGGATGTAGTTTTTTTTTAATTTTAATAATTTCTTAATTTATATTTTTCTTAATTTTATATTTTTGAATGTTTTTTGGTTATTTTTATTTTTTTAATTTAATTTTTATAATTTGAATTTTGTTGTATTTTTATTTTAATTTTTTAACTTAATTTTAATTTATTTTTATTTTAGTTTATTTTAATAATATATATATATAATATATATACTATATATATATATATATATATATATATATATATTATTAATTTACTATATAATTCCCCCCAGGAAACTCGTAATCTTTCATTTATTTGAAAAATTACATAGAGTAGATGCCAGTAGCATATGCAGTATTGGCTTGTAGCCATGTCTGTGTAATAAATACATCATTTTGTCACCATGACTACACAAAAATATGGTGCTAAGCACTAATCCCATACCATGTAGGGTAGTAGCATAATACAGTCTAAGTAAAAGTCTGTAGATAGAAGCTACAATGTTATATACAATGGAAAGGATCAAAAAACTGTATGATCAAAACCAAAATGATCTAGGGCCTTTCTACCCTATAATATGCCTGAGCTATGTACGACCAATGATAATACAGGTACTGTTCAACTCCATTCTTCTCCTGTATCAACCACTATCCTCTAAGGAGTAATGAGGCGTCCTTGGAAAGCCTATCAATGCTTTGGTTATATTCCCTGTAAATGTGATGACATGAGATTCTATTAAATTGAGATTTAAACAAAGTCACTTTCCCGAGTGTATGTCTAAGAGTGTGTGCATGACAGACAGAGACATTATTAAACCAGTTTATAATGATTTTTGAGTCACAAAATATCTGCAGATTAATGTAATCATGTCCCAGGGAAAAATGCAATAGATGACAATGGGTGATAAGTTCAGAAAAATTCTTAGTTCCACGTCCAAGTCCTAGCTTGACATTGTATTTATGTTGGTCATTTAGATGCAGAATAAAACCACCCCCACAGCCATGCTCCTGTGCAACCCCATCAAAAAAAGCCTAGGGGATGGTTTTGTCAATAGGAGTGGGGGCAATAGGGCAGCGAGGTGTGGCTGTTTTGATATCAGGTAATTCATGATAGGTTGATAATATCTTGGCAGTAATGAAAAGCCCAATAGCAACCCTTCATCAAAAACAATTTTGTTCCTCGTCAGACAAATGGTCCAGCAAAAGAGTAGGGGGAGGCTGAGCAGTTTGGAGCCATGATTCACAGTACACCAGTTTTGCCAGGCACTGTTAACATTGTCCGCGTCCCATCTACCAGGTTGTTATGAATTTGAGATAGATTCCCAGATATTTTTGGAGAAATCACATTTTAAAAGAGGTGATCTGTGGATTCAGAGACCTGTTTACAGAGGAAACACCAGTTCAGGCTATAGAAAGCACGATGAGATAATTGGTCACTAGTGGGAACTTTGTAACTAAGCACACACCAGAAAAGTATCTAGTCCTTGGGGGAGCATTTAATTTCCAAATCATTCGCCACCAATCAAGTGTGGTTGCTGGCTGCCTTTGATTGTTGATAGCAAGGTAACCATCTTTGGGCGAATAAATACCATTATCAGCAGTCCACTAGATCAGTTCATCAGGACCCTCCATTATTTTGATATGGGATTCTATGAGAGAATCTATGTATTCTTGTCAGGTATGGTGCCATTGTGGTGGAATATCAAGAGATTTTGCAAACTTCCATCCTTGGGAGAGGATGAATGTGTTATCACAGTCAGCAACGTGTGCAATGACAGATATGTCCTGCTCATTTAAATGATGAATAAGATCTCTCAGAAGACTATAGCGAGCTCCCCCTCCTGACCAGGGATCCATTCCAATGCGAGATTTTGTTCCATATTTTATCCTCCAGGCAAAATGATTGCGAATGATAGGAAGGGAATGTAGCAATGCTTTCCAAATAGGGGAGATGGCTGAATTGTTCCATTGAGGTAGATGCACCCAATCCATGATCTACAAAGGCCAGATGTATTTGTGGTAAGAGAAAGTGGTCCAGAGATTTTGTCCCTTAACGAGGGTCCAACCCATTTTGGCAGCCAAGGCCTGGGAAAAATGACTAAGGTCTCTTAAACCCCAACCACCCCATTTTTTTGGTAATGCAATCTTTTTCCAGCTCACCCATCCAAATATCGTTTTGTCTTAATGCCCATTCCACAGGTATTTGTTGCATATTTGTTGAAGACAAGCCAGTATGTTCTTGGGAATCCAAGCTAGAGACATCCAAAAAACAGGCGTAGCCTCCAACACAGATTTGATGAGGACCAATATACCTACTAGAGATAAAAAAATGATGGCGCCAATGAGTCAACCTTTTCTCCAGCTTGATGACCAAACAAATCCAATTGGCTATTTTTTGATTTAATGGTTTGATCCAGAAACCCAGGTATTTTAAGCCCTGATCAAGTGGAAGGGTGTTATAAGGGAAGTGAAGTTGGGAAAAACGAGACTCTTGAATGGAAGTTGAAGCCAGGGTGATAGTGGATTTCCCTTGATTAGCCAACATACCCATAGCCCTAGTGAAAAGAAAGAGAGCATTTGCAAAAGATGTAGAGTCTCTGATGCTACCATCAAGGAAAATGAGGACATCATCCACAAATAGAAGATGTGTGAGGTATCAGTGATTGCTTACATTTAGCCCGAAAAGTCTACCATTTCTTTTCTCCTGGATAAGTAGTCTACTAAGACCTCCCATGACAATAAGGAAGAGGAGGGGTTAAAGAGGGCGTCCTTGTCTAAGACCCCTCTCTGCATGGAAAAAATGTGATGCACATCCATTTATGATAACACTAAAAGAAGCCGATGTGATGCAGGACATGATCCAGATGATAAAACTGTGATGGAAACCCAGATGCATAAGAAGCATTTTGATATATAACCAGCTAACATGATCAAAAGCTTTGGCCAAATCAATCTTTAATATGATACCCTTAGCTTCTTAACCGAATTGAGTGAATAACTTCCTGAGCCGTGCCTATGGCTTCATGGATCTAACGATTCTCCAGGATAGCAAATTGCTCAGGGGAAATATGCTGAGAGAGGATGGCTCAGATCCTATTAGCAATAATTTTTGCAATGATCTTGTATAGACAGTTGCATAGCGAGATGGGCCAGAAATAGTTAAAAGATGGGGGAGTATCCGTCTTAGGGATAAGTGAAATGAATGTAGAGTTTATGGCATCATATACTTTTCCAGTAGTTCTGCATTCCTCAATCACTTGAAGTAGGTAATTTCCCAATAATTCAGAAAAAGGTAGATAAAATTCAGCTGTCCATCCATCCGACCCTGCGATTTTGTTCTCCTTGAACCACTTCATGGTCCCCTTTAGTTCAGTGGATGAAACAGGTGAGGTGAGCTCTGTCTCCATATCTTCATCCACAAAATGTGGAAAATGGCCACCAACTTGGATAATATCAGCTAAGTTTGTCCCAGGAGGGGATTTATAAAGGTTTTGAAATTGAAAGGTGCCTAGCTGAGATAATTTGTTGTAAGAATCTACCACACCTCTATTAGGTAAGGGAAGGTTCCAAATAGTATTTGAGACCTTTCTACCCTTGGCATAGTTTTGAAAGAAATTTGTGTTATCATCCGCAGAACGTAGCCACAGGGCTCTGCTCTTTAATCTCTAGGTTTCCTCTCTCTCTTTTAGAATCTTTTCCTTTGATCTCTCAAGCTCGATGAGGTGCAGTTTGTCTTGCAAAGATGTAAAACCCTTATTACTGTAATCTAATACACATTTCAACTCAGATTCAATCTGAGAGAGAATATGGTCCTCCCTCTGTGATTTTTCTTTGGCCCAAACAATATTTAACTTCTTCAGTTGGGAGAGATTTTGGCAAAAACCCTCAGCCAGGGACCGATGATCTGAAATAGGATTAGCTTTCTAGAAATCAATAACAAGCTTGATGAAACCAGGGTCTTGTAGCCAAATGTGATTGAATTTAAAGCGAGGTTTTGGCTTTAGATGGGGATCATGTATCTCCATATATATAGGAGAGTGATCTGGGATTCCCCCAACACCCACCCATTGTCTATATCTGTGCAGGATCTGCAACAAGGGAATCTTGATCATGAAATGGTCAAGCCTCCTGGCCAATGTTGCCTCCCCTATCCTTCTGTTCCTCCATGTAGGTAGGGGTTTGTTCATAGGAATGTTAGATAGGTTATGAAGTTCCAATAAGTTCATCATGAATTCTGATGGAGGACCCACTTTTGCTTGTGAGCCCCCCGATTCTCCAAACCCTAGAGAGAAATTGAGATCTCCCCCAATAATAATATGATCAGTAAAAACAATAGAAAAGTTGAAGAACCTGAGCCAAAAATCCTCTCGTCTGTGGTAGGGCCCATAAATGTTAATAATGGGGAGCTCCAAACCCAATTCTGCAGAAAAGGTGTCCGACCAAATAGACCCTAGACCACCCCAGGATGAGAGAGCTTTGATGGTTCAGGGATTGTACCCAATGGAAAGATCATCAAATCATCCCGAGGCATCAAGAGAATGAAATTTCCAGCTAGGTTTAATGGATTCCAGGGAACTAGTAATGATATCGGCCTACCCCATGGTTTCTTGTAGGAAGATGATGTCAACAGGCTCAGACTCGAAGAGTCTCCTAAGGGCTAGTTTTTTGGAGGCACTAGCCATACCCCTGTAGTTAAATCAAAGAAACTTCATGTGGGGAACTGTCCCTGGGTATTCAAAGCTTTAAGTACCCGATCAATGGAGGATAGTTTTCCTGATACAACTTCAGCCTCTACCTTTTGGATGGCTTTGGAGAGATAAGATTTACGACCATGAGAAGATTTGGTGAAAGGACCAGGTAAAGAGAGACCTAGCCCAGATATGGATAGACATGAGTCAACCTGGAGAGAGCGAGTGCGAAGATTGTATGAGTTTGAGGGTTCAGGCCCATCCTTAGAGGATGAGGGGGGGAGATAGAGGTGGATGGGAATGATGGAGCGGTTGTAGAGAAAAAAGGTGGAGGGAGTGAGAGGGAACTTGGAATGGAGGGGATGAAATGCAGAGGAGATGATGTAACATGTGTAGCAATACATGAAACAAAAATAGAGGAGATGGGGTAAGATGAGGTACCCGCTTTCCTCGTGGTCTTATCAGTGGCCGTAGATCGCGTCATAGGAGGTGATGGTGTTATGTGCGAGCATGCTAGAGCCTGGGGGGGACCGCACGAATAGAAGCCCTAGTAGTCAGAATGGGAGGACACTTCGAGTAAGGAGCAAATTGTCCCTTAGTACCTTCAGCTGTGATCGGAGATTCCAGAGCTTCTTTTACCAATGACATTCCTTGAAAATGTGACCAACCTTGTGACACCTCCTACAGTGGAACGAGACTCCCCCATAGTCTAGGATCTGTACCCGAGTGACATTTCTCCACTGCATTGTAATTTTATCCTCCAGACCCTCCCGAGTGTCCAAATGGACAAGAATGCGAACAACGGTTTGATTCTTTGTTTTGATGTAGGATCTGTCATAGTCGAGATAGGTACCAAGCATGTTCCCCATCCTCGCGAAGACATCCTCTGACCAGTACTATAGTGGGAGCCTCGACCAACAAACCCAGAGAGGTCCCGCGCCTATTTGTTCCCGTTCTGGATCAAACATCAGGTTCCAACACTTGAGAAGGACCAAGGCCATCTCAATATGCCAATAGAAGGCGAGTACCAAATGTGTGAATTCATCCTTTGTAAAATGCAATGCAAACCATCCGTGGGGAAGGATCTGCACCTTCGATAGTTCTTTCAGAGTATTTCCCCAGATTTCTTGGACCCAGAGTGTTAAACGCTATGATGAATAATCCCTTCCCTAGACATGACCAGCCAGGACAGTGCCTGACTTATCCGCAATCTTGCCATTGATAAACCCTTGCCAAAATTTATCGTGAAATCCTTTGATGTGGCTTTAATACACTTTACCTTTCTTTTTCAAGTACGTGGCACAGTGGGGTGTTCCTGCAAGGGGTTCGAGGAAGAGATCCCTTCATGTTAGGTCAGAGTGTCTGACTTAACCCTGATCACTGGGGTTTCAAAACAACCAGACAGTGAATTGGCAGCCAAAGAGGATGGGATGAAACCCTAAAGAGAAGGCCCCACCGTAGGGTTTTCCGCAGTGCTAAACGTAACTTGTTCCCGGAGCGAGGGGGGGGTATGCCTTTGGTAAGTGTCCTTCGGAGGGTTCAGATCGAAGGTTGGGGAGGCTGGTGAGACCGTAGACAACAAATGGAGGGTGCCAAGAGAAAGCGGTGGGCAACCTAATGCAGAGGAATCGATGGAAAGAGTGTCGAAAGGAATGGAGGAAGTAGAGAGACCCGGGAGACTGACCACCGATGTAGTGTAGGATGTAGCAGATACGGAAGGCACAAGAGTGACTGAAATGGACTAGCTAGGTTTAGGTATGCGAAATATGGATTGGTTGGGAAATCGATTGGGCGAGTAGTCCACTGCCTTGAGATCCATGTCAACATCCACCCCAAATAGGAATGAAACAGTAGCTATAGACAAACCGACGACTAGAAATAGCTGCAACAGAGATAAAAGTGAACAAATAGATAGTCGGAAAGTCTGGATGGTAAAAAATGTCGAGACTACAGTAAACATGTAGATTACCCTAACCGTGAATGGTGCGATGCAAATGGGAGCTCCATCCTCTCTCCTCATTATATATATATATATATATATATATATATAATATATATATATATATATAATATATGATTATATTTAATTTATAGATTTTTTTTTAATTTTTATTTTTAATTTATTTTAGATTATTTGTTATATTATAATAATTTAATTTAAAAAAAATATTCCTAAATTTTTATTTTATTTTACTTTTTATTTGATTTGATTTAATTTAAATAATTTTTAATTTTTAACTTTAATTGATTTTTTTTTCTTAATTTTTTTTTTTCTAATTTTTATTTGTATTTATTTTAAAAGAAAAACCTATGAGGTTTTTTTTTGTAACTAAAAAATATGGTTTTTAGCTTTTTTTTTTTTTTTTCTTTAATTTCATTTTTTATTTATTTTTTTATTATATCTTATTTATTTTTTTTTTTTTTTTTTTTTTTCCGTTAATTTTTTATTGAATTTTTTTTATTTTTAAAAAGTTAATCTTGGGTTTGTTGTTGTTGTTGTTGTTTTTTGTTTTTTACATTTTTATAAGTATTTTTTGTTTTTTTCTTTTATTTTTTTATATTTGATTTTTTTTTTTTTTTTTTTTTTTTTTACCAGCATGAAAATCATAAAAATTTAAAAAATGTATCCAAACTTAATACATTAGAAAATTTAAAGTGTAAAAGATAAGCCCTCTAAACAAAAAGGGTTGATGCTCATCACTTTTCAAAGTCAAGATGAAAACCACTAAGAAAAAAAAAATGTTCACACTTGATACATAAAAAATTTAAGGTGTCAAAAAATAAGCCCTCTAAAAAAATGTGTTGTAGCTACGCCAACACTTTTCAAAATCAGCATGAAAATCACTAACATTTAAAAAATATATTCATACTTGATACATAAAAAAATTGAAGTGACAAAAAATATTCTCCAAAAGAAAATGTGTATTTTGAATCACCATTTTTCAAAATCGAATGGTTTTTTGCTATCTTAAAAAAACGGGTATTAGGTAATTTTCTCATTTGATCGGTAACTATGATCATGATTTGTGTCATCTTCTCATCATTTTTTGGTGTTGAGACTGCAAAATCTAACTCAACGGTGGTTACACCACCCACAGTGCAGAACCATCCCATATTCACTTTACCAACCTCTCTTGGTTCTACAACATCAAACAACGAATAATATTCTTTCTTGTGGACCAGCACAACCAAGTCTGAACCCCAACTTCAAGAACTCTCGCAACCCAAGTCAACACTATATAATATTTTTGACTCAGATGAAGATATTGTAGAAGTGATGACGAAAGATTAATATCCTTAGGATGCCATGCACTATTGTTAATTTTTTCTACCCAAAAAAACATTTGTTCCAAGCAACGCACAAGGTCATGATATCTGCACCATTGAATCAAAAAAATTCCTCCCACCAGGAAAGGTTGACTAGTTCAAAGATCCAATCCCAAGACCTGATGCATTTGAGGAAGTGAACATGTTCACCATTTCACCCACCATCAAGGTGAATATTTTAGACAAACCTGGAAAAGTCGAAGAGATCTCCTTGGGAGCAACATGCTCTCCAGAATAAATAACTGCATATACATCCTTGTTCCAAGAATATTGGTATATTTTTGCATGGGATTACTTAGAGATGCTAGGAATCCATGCCACCATAGTCTAACATGACATTGACACATGGCTTGATGCCCATCCCATCTCGTAGAAATAACGTGAATTACATCCTTCTAAGGCAACATCAATCCAAAAAGAAATTGATAAAATCCATAAAGTTGGGCTCATCTACCTTATTTCTTACATGTCTTGGGTTTCTAACCCTCTACCCAACATGAAAAATGAGGGCACCATCCGTGTTCATACTGAATTTAGGGATTTGAACAAAGCATGCCTTAAAAGTATTTACCAAACACCGTTCATCGACCAAGTCATCAATACTTGAGCCAATCATGAGGCCTTATCCTTCATGGATGGGTTCTTTAGGTGCAACCAAATTCAGATTTTCTATATGGATGAGTACAAAAACACATTCGCAACCCCTTGGGGTACATTTCCATAGCAAGTTATACCTTTCGATCTTGAAAATGTTGACACCACCTTCCAACGGACCATGAAGTACATCTTCCATGATCTAGCTCATCTCACGCTCATATATCTGGATGACCTTACTCTAGGTTCCAAAAAATGTGCCAACCAGAGGACCTCCGTTAGTGTTTTTAGACATGTCTACAATATAACCTGCACTTGAATCCTCTCAAGTCTATTTTCAGTGTCAACACTGACAAAGTACTAGGTTTCATAGTTTCCCAACAAGGTATTAGAGTCGACCATTTCAAATCCAAGCCATTAAAGGGGTACCTACCCAAAAAATTTAAAGTAATTACAAATCTTGTAGGGTAAGGCCAATTTCTTAAGATTCTTTGTCCCTATTTATGCTACTAGCACGCAAGGTTTCCTACATCTCCTTTGTCAGGATATCCCCTTTCATTGGGATGATCAAGCTCAGAAATTATTTCACACTTCAAACGATGCATTATCTCAAGCTCCTTTGATTAGCCCCCATGACCACAACAAAGGCAATACTATATTTAGAGGTAGCCATTGCCGGGGTATTAGTCCAAGATGGACCAGACCACAAGGAGCACATAATTTATTATGTTAGGAAGAAATTATCCGAACCTGCATTGAAATATGAGCTAGAAGAAAAAGGGGCCTTAGCCCTAATACATTATGTACAAAAGCTTCGACGTTATATCATCGTTCAGACCACTACAATGATAGCAACCATTAACTCCACGAGGTATCTGCTAACCTGCCACATGATGAACAAAAATTATGCTTACTGGATTGTTATTCTACAAGTATTTGATCCACAATTTAATCCTCTTAAAAGAAAAAATGCCCTCATCCTTGCTGAGTTCATCACAGACCTCCCAACAGAGACTTGAGGCTCTCCCATTAATGAAGCTCTTCCCGATGAACATATAGTTTTAGTATCAATGGATAACCCCTGGTACGGTGATATCCTCCTCTTTTTACAAACTCAAAAGTTCAAACCCCAACAGTCTCATGACGATCGGAGGCGTAGATGCCACCAAGCTCCCCACTACCTCTTTTTGGGGGATGTCCTCTATCAAAGAGGCATCAAAACCAACCTATGTTGATTCCTCAATCACCAACAAGCTGATAAATCCTCAATGATTTCCATAGCAGTGCTTGTGGCGACCAACTCTCAAGGATGGAAGCTACCCAAAAAAATCCTTCGTGTTAGTTGTTTCTAGCCTACCCTCTTCCACGATTGCATACAAGAAATCAAACAATGTGAGCAATTCCAATGATACGCACATAAGGAACAATAACCACTTGCTCCCTTACATCTAGTCATAATGCCTGGCCCCTTTTGTAAGTGGGGCATCGGCTTCATGACCTATAACCCCGCTTCACCAAGAAACCACAAATACATTGTGGTTGTTGTGGACTATTTCACCAAATGGGAAGAAGCCATTCCCAAATATAATAACATTACACAAACCGCAACACGATTTTTCCTTAACCATGTCATAACATTGTTTCGTGTTCTCAAGGAGTTGGTTTCAGACCATGGGAAACATTTCGAGAATGAAATATTTCAATATCTGTCCCAACACCTTGGTTTCTCTCATGAGTTTGTGTCACCATACTACGCACAATCCAACAAACAAGTAGAAGTCATTAACAAGGTCATCAAAACCATATTACAGTGAATGGTGAACACTCATAAAACCAATTGGCACCATATGGTGTTCTCGACCCTATGGGCATATTTCATAACAGTCAAGGCATCTACAGGGTTTCTGCCCTTCAAACTAGTATATGGCATAGAAGTAGTACTTCACATTGAGTGTAATATCCCTACCTTCAACTTAGCCATTTAGGTTTTAACTGACACCAAACCTTTGGAACAAAGGCTGGTGCAGTTGGAGAATTTGATGAGCACCACCAAGAGTCCCTCCAGAATAATGAAGCACACAAGCAGTGGGTCAAAGCCTCATTCAATCACAAGATCGCCCTCAAACCTTTATCGAGGGGGATTTACTCCTCCGCTATGATGTTTCCCAATAAATGGTAGGACTCAAGAATTTCAAAACCCTATGGAAGGGCACATACATCATCAAACATTTCCTCCTCGAGGGGGCATACATCTTATCATAGCCCGATAGTACTTTCCTAAAAGATCTCGTCAATTATATCTACCTCAAAAAGCATCACCCATAAAATGCTAGAATATACATTTATGCACCATGAATTATTTTTTATGATGATCATATCATCATGGATTCACTCTAAACATCACTCTCTCATTTAGCTCTTTCTCTACTTCACACACAAAGTATTCAAGTTCTCCCTTTGCAACCTTTGTTGCACCTTCTTCATCCATATCCACATCAGGATAATGGGTTTCACTTTTATAGTCTTCATGACCATAATCCACTTTTGAGTGGGATCCTCCAAGCACTTTTGTTCTCCCAAATTCTTGTTCATTTACTCTCATATATATGGTTGAATTCTCTATTGATTTTTTAATAGATTGTGACACAACTTCTTGTTGAATGCCAATTTTATTTGTGCCAAATTCTGCTCCTAGAATCTTCCACACTTCTTGAAAAAATTACTACCTCGTACAAAAACTTCTCATCCAATTCCTATTTTATAAAATCTAATACTAAAGCATCACATACTTCATCATATGAGTTATTAGACTAATAATCAATTAACTCTTTACCTTGAAGAAACTTTTTCATTTTAACAACCAAAAAATCATTTTTTTAACCAGTAAACATAAGAGGTAATGGCAAATCCATGCTACACCAATCAACTTTGATTTCTCTTATGTATTCTACTAGATTTTGTTGTCCCTCGGTTGTGGCCTAAACCCTCCAAACATAACAATACTTATGTCTCTTCTTTTCGATTTCTTCTTTTGAACTATTTTAGTTTCGCTTTGTGACCTGTGAATATTGTCTTTACTCTATCTTATGTTCTTTCCTTATTGCAAGAGGTTTCCATTAGTATCGCCTTGAAAGAAAATATGATTTTCAACATGTGCCCTATAAGACACAATTTTCATTGGATTCACGTATAGTAAGATAATTTTTTTCGAACTCAAAAAAATATCATGATTGACAAACCAAAAAAATTGCAAACAAAGGAATCTTTACAATGTGCTAAACTCACTTTCCAATTAAAAAAAAAAATTAGTTAAAAAAATCCTCTTAAAAAAACGCATTTTCTTCAAAATTTTCCTCTTTTAAAATTTTTGAGACCTTTATATTTTTTTTTAATAAAAAAAACCTTTATATCATTAACTCTAAAAGACAAATTAAAAAAAAAAGAAAAGAACCCAAACATTTTTCATAAAACATTTTATAAACAAGTGGAATATGTAGCATCTCTTCTTAATAACTACATCTTATGCGAAAAGTAGGAAACCCTTCTGGGTTGAATGTGATAATAAAACTTAGTTATATTAAGTGCATGCTTTAAGCATCGAAACCTTCATGGAGAGGGAATCAAATTGCTAATAATCTATCACTACATGATAACATAGTTTTATGAAAGAAGAGTTCGAAACAATTAAATATTTTTTGTATTCAAGCTTCTGTGATCCATAATGAATTAAACAAAGTCTTTCAGTAGAAATCACATAATCTAGATTTTTTTTCTTTTTTATTAAATTAATTTAAATATTATTTCTCCAAAACTAGTTGTTTAATATTGTGGTTACTTATTAATATTTGTTTTAAAAAACTTCACAATTAAGCACGCTTGAGCCAGAAGCGATTTGGGATGGGTGACCTCCCGGGAAGTCCTGGTTACCAGGTGCAAGCCCTCGAAGTGATGATTGACACTATGTGACTCATTTCACCAGTTTCAATGCCACTTCGTCACCCCTGTGAGCATCACCCGATGCAATGAGTGCTAAGTGGACTATTCATAAAAATCATGAGAAATTAGTTAGTTACGACTACTTCTCATGGAAATGGTCATAGATGAATGACTTACTTAACGCAGTTGAATCCCAAAATTGATATCTAAATTAATAAACTAATAAAATCATTAATTTTTAATATTATTTTCAAAACAGTAATATTTAATTTTAAATACATATTTAAATATTAATTTTTCAAAAACTAGTCCGTATAATATAGCCATACATGGAAATTATGTCTCTACATTGCTCTTTATTTAAGCTTTGACATGGTCCTACCTCTTCATTGGCCCGATGATGAACCCACACTTGTTGGCCTCAAATGTGCCGGCCTGCCCAAAAATTCGGCTTATGTGATTCTACCGAAAGGGCTTTGCTTAAAACAAATTAAATAATTTTAAACATAAAAAATGTGTTTTTTTTTTTTGTAATTAAATAATAATAAAAATATATGATTAATAACAATTGTTATTAGAAAAAAATTACACAATGAAGAAAGAAAGCAAGAAGATATAGGGTAATAAAAAATATTATTAAAAATAAGTATGATAATGAAAGGAAAAGAAAAATTAATTATGGAAAAATCCATGATATTTGGATATAAAAAAATTTGGGATAATAAATTTAATGAAGGCAGTGGGCAAAATATATATAATATATATATAACAAATTTTAATTGTAAAAAATTGCTTTTAAACCAACATAAAATTGAGTCATCACAAAATTAAGAATTCAAATTTTGAAAATTAAAAAAATAATTTTTAATTTTTAAAAAATTAATAAAATATTTATTTTTACCAAAACTTTAATAAATTGATTAAGAGTCAAAACATTTTAACCCACACTCCATGCAATGTAGTCTACATTCAGTTGTTCAAATAAAACGACTTCCAACACATCATGCATATAAACCTTTAAATAAAAGCCTTTTTTAATGACACTCTTTTGAACTTTATGACTTTAAAATTTGTACCAACACTTTTAAACTTGTAGATGAGCCTTTACCACTGTATATTTCTCAACCCTTGGTCTCTCACAATATTTCTCTCAAGTGGTTTTTTCGTGCAAAGTCATCCTGGCTTCTCCTAAAGCCCACACTTTGATGACCGTGGCAACTTTCAATAGGGGATACCAGTGACTACATCGCAAAATTGCCCAAATCATAAGTTTTCCAAGGAACATTGTGCCTTTAAGCTTTAATCATGTGACAATTGAGCCTTAAGTTTCTTCAAAACGTGGTCAAATCATAAGTTTTCCAAATAACATTGCTTAATCATGTGACAATTGCACCTTAAGTTTCTTCAAAACGTTGAGCCTGTAAGCTTTATTCCTCAGACAATTAAATTTTCATGATTTTTTAAAAACCTTAGGCCTTCTCTGGGCTCTCTTTTCTTGGTAGCTTCGTAGATTTTGGAATTCTATTTTAGCTTTGATATCAATTTAATTGAAATATAAAAGAAAAAAATTAAAAAAACACAATAATTTTTTATTAATCAAATTTTATCACATACACAAACGTTTTTTTAACGTTTTGACATATACATTACAATGATCGAACAAATAAAACCTTAACCTACTATAAACCCATTCACTATTATATAAAACCCTAACATGCTAAATAAAAAATGGTGACAAACTATAATTAAAATTGACTCAAATCCAACTAACTCCTTCATGCAAACTCATACTCCATTCTAATTCTAATCAGAAGACACGGCATATAACACAAAACACAGCTTATTGAACACAGCACAAGCATAATCACACAGAACACTTGCTCATTCGATTGCCAATGAGGGCTTTTATATATAGTGGAGAAGTTTCTGGAGTCGGTGGCTTCTTCAGGAAGCTATCTAGCTCTCGAGACTTCCGCCAAATTCTCCAGAAGAAGTTAGTCTCTACATTTAATGTAGGTGGTTGGAATTATTAATGTTTTCCAAAACTCCCCCTTAATTCCAACCATATGACAAATATACTATAGCACAATATATAAGACACTGTAAACATACTCTTAATTGTCATGCCTGCTAGTCTAAGTCTCAGCTAGGCTTACAATATAATCTTGATTTTCTACAACACATAACTTCTACAAAACTCAAATTTTGCCTTCCCAAGAGGCTTAGTGAATATGTCAGCTACATTCTCATTTGTATTATAGTATATTAGAGAAATTTGTTTTGATTGGACCTTTTCTCTTACAAAATGATATTGTGTGTCTTGAATGAAGTACATGATTGTTCCCTAGTTTGATGGTGCTTTGATTATCACATCTGATCACTGTAGGTTCTTGTTGACCTTCACCAACATCTTCAAGTATTCTTGTGAGCCATATAGCTTCATAGGTGCCACTACATAATGCTTTATATTCTGCTTCAGTTGATGACAAGGAAACTATTGCCTGTTACTTACTGCTCCATGGTATAGCTCCCGATCCTATATTGAAGACGTATCTAGTGGTGGATTTCCTATCATCTGGATTTCCAGCCCAGTCAAAATTAGAATGACCTGTAAATTCAACATTACAAGCATTAGTATATTTAATACCAAAATTGATAGTTCCTTTTAAATATCGAAGGACCCTTTTTGTAGCTATCCAATGGATTTCATGAGGCTTAGCCATGAATTAACTAAGTATGCTAACTGCATAAGCAATGTCTGGTCTAGTGGTAGTGAGATAATTTAGAATTCCCACTAATTATCGATACAATGTTCCATTCACCTCTTTTGTTCCATCATCACTTCTTAATTTGACATTTTATTCCAACGGAGTAGTTACTACTTTACATCCATTCATATGAAATCTCTTTAGTACATCATTTGTATATTTGCTTTGTGTGATTAAGGTTCTTCCATCATCTCTCCATACTTCAATACCTAGACAATAAAGCATCTCACCAAGATCCTTCATCTCAAATTCCTGTGATAACTTCATTTCTATATCTGTAATCAATTTATCAGCACTCCTTGTTATTATTAGATCATCAGCATATATAGAGAGCAATACTATATCCCCATTTCTATCTATCTTGACATAAAAATTAGGATCATTTTTACTTTTTTTAAATCTTTGCTGAAAGAATAATTTTTCGATTTTCTCATACCAATATCTGGGAGCCTGTTTTAGTCCA